>CM062805.1:180223881-180447971 GCA_031772625.1 Pinus tabuliformis | reverse complement strand
GATTTGATGGATCCCATGATGAGCTGACAATTTGGATGGATCCTTGCTTTGATTATGTACTCTGAGTTAGATAGAGCCATGACATGTATATTGGGTTGCTGCTAAATATGTGCTGAGATATCTACATAAAACTAATAATCATGGATTGAGACACACTACCAGAAACTTGATAGATATATCGATGTTGACTGAGACTGAAAATTTTGTTGACATGAAAAAACACATCTAGGTGTGCTGTAGCTTGAGATTTGCCATGAATCCTTGGATGAGGTGGAAACAAAGTTTTGTTGCTTTGAGGATAGCTGAGGCAGTGTGGTTGAGAAAGCTCTTTGAAGAGTAGTTTGAGCATGTGTTGGGTACGACTGTGATATATTGCGGTATTAAGAACGGGATCTGACTTTTAGAGGATCCTGTGTTTTATGATCAGTTCAAGCATTTTGAGATTAGATATCACTATATCTGGGATATGGTGCAAAGGGAGCAGTGAGGCTTTGATATTGGTTTGTTGTGGAATTCAAGCAGTGAGGCTTCAACAAATGAGCAAGTTGTTACCATTTTCACCAAGACTTAGTTGAAAGGGAGGTTCTTGGTCTTCAGAGAACAACTTGGGCTGGTGGATGTGACCCTCTCGGGAAAGGGTCACAGTTGATCGAGAACACTGATCTATGCTGTTCTCCCCTGTTTGAGCTCCCAGGGAGAGGAATTGAGCTAGAGAGCTCTTGGGGTTGAGGGAAATCTGGACAATAGGATGTGTGATCCTTGTCATTTATGCCAAGTTGGGTATCTTGCCTATTGTTACTATAGGGTGTATGTGATCCTTGTCATTTATGACAAATTGGGTATCCGCCCCTACCATTTGTTTGGGACTTGACAGAGTATACCCCATTTTGCATCTACCCACAAGCTAGGCTTGTCAGGATTACCACTCATTCGGCCATTGGGTGAGGAGAGACATGGGAGTGTGTGATCCTTACCTCTGGTAACTTGGGTATCCTCCCCATGTTAAAGGATGCAGGTGTTCTACCACTTGATTGTTGAGTGTCAAGGTGGGAAGATTAGCAGACAATAGGATGTGCGATCCTTGTCACTTATGACAAGTTAGGTATCCTGCATATTGTCAGATAATAGGATAGAGTGTGATCCTTTCCTCTTATGGTAAGTGGTATCCTGCCTATTGTTGATAAGATATATAGGGTGGTTGATTAATCTCCCCTATTGTTCGTGGATATAGGGTGGAAGTTAGTGCTCCCCTATGATGATTCTTCTTCTTTAGATTAAAACATCATTGTTCAGTTGATGATCAAAGGAGAGACAAGTTGAGACGAGATGTCATGAGATGGGTATCTTGTTGATCATTTGAGACGAAGGTCATGAGACTTGACCTAGAGATTAGTAGGGTTTGGAGGATCTAATCGATCTCCCCTACTGTAGATTGTGGATTATTCTTCTTATGAGATGAGATGAGACAAGATGAAACATTATGCAGTAGACTTGTATATCCGAGATGAGACTTACGACGAAGATGGGATTCCTCCCTAGCTGAGAGAGAGTGTTGAAAATCAGGGAAGCTATGGGACGAATTTTCCTAGAGGAACCCTAGGAAAATCTATCTTGCCCCAAAGTCCACTTGGGCAAGCGATCTTCAAATCATGAAAAAAAGACATATTTAATGGTAATTTGAATTTTTATGTTTCCCTCAAAGATTTCAAGGTCAACTCTTATATGAAAAGCCACGTCCCAAATCATTTATAAATACCAAGTTGTGGCGCCTCATTTTTGAATAAATACATTGCATCTATTCTCTATGATCCGCGCTCATCTTTTGTAGCTCGCGTTGGAATATCTATCCTCTGAGACTTGTATTTATTCCCGTGGATCTCTCATATAGTATTACAGTGGATCACAACATTACAGTGGCTCATATCAATGTTTTATGGCTCACAATATTACATGATTTCGCTCTACACTCCAAGACAAGATCTCGCTCTATCTTTATGATTTGGATTTGGCACTATCCTTGTGACATGGATTTTGCTTGACTCTGTGGCATCACTCTACATTATAGTATGGCTCGTTTCTTGTGACTTGAATTATAGATTACAATATGTATTGTTCCCTGTGATTCGAATTATATGGATTGTTTCCTATGGCTCGAATTATACATTACAGTGTGGCTCGTCTCTTGTGGCTTTCTAATGAAGCTCGCATTATCATCAGTGACTCACATCTCTTGGTTATGGCTGCATAGGTTCACAGTATGGCTTGCACAACTCATCATTCTCTATAGCATTCATTCTTTGAAGTTTGTATCTTGTGGTTCACTATATAACTTAGAAGTTTGCTCTTACTGCGGTTTGCTCTTACAGTGGGTCCCTCTGTGCCTTGCATACATTATAACAGGTTTTCTCTTATTGTGGCTCGCATACTATACATATATATACATAATGGATCGCTCTAAGATTTCTATCGCTGACATGGTAATCTCTGAGATTCACATTAGGCTCACATTCTCTGTCTTTGTGTTGCTCGCATTCTATATCTTTCAATGTATGGACAATGAATTTGATACAGAGTGTTTTGATAACAATGGTTGGTACTTATTACATTGATCAATTTGAGACATACACGACTGTGAGGCAGTGGCATATATATATATATATATACACGACTGGTGAGGCAGTGGCATATATATATATATATATGACAGTTATCTTTGGTTTGACAATATATTTATATTACAGTTGGTTTGATAGTATATGACAATTGGTCTGGCAGTATATGTATGACCTTAATATATGATAGTGCCTATGTAGAGATCACATACTCTTGGTGACAATAATGACATACCCTTTGATATAGCAGTAAACTTATGATAGTGATTTTGGTATAGGACTGTGATCTTGTATAGCAGTGACCATGTTGTATAACAATGATTCTGATGATAGTGACTTTGGTTGTGTGACAACGACCTTGTTACACAACAGGGATCTCGATGTATGACTATGACAGTGACAATGACCTTTGTTATATGGCAGTGTCCATGACATGACGGTATGTCTGATGTGACCTTGATGATATTTATGACATGATGGATGGTAGATGTGACAGTGTCTCTATGGTAGATGTGATATTGTATATGACAATGATATGATAGCAAGTCTCTTGGACTTGTTTCTCTTAGTTCACAAATGAAGTTGTGAATTGACTTGGGTTCGCCCTAGGAAGCCTGATGTGATTGTTGTATCTTAGTTGAACAATTGATGAATATATAATAGAAGAAGAATATGTTGGGTTTCCCCCCTTGTGGGGTTTTGCCCTGGTTTGACTTAAATTCTAGTGTCTCCATTGTGCATGCTTTTCTTCTACTGTTCTTTACTATTCCGCTGCATTATTGATGTTATTGTTCTCTCTACATAATTGCTGATGATGATATGATGTTGTGGGGTGAATGTAATGTATAATGTTGAAAAAGTTTATATTGCAATTATCTACAACAAAGAACAATCTAGCCCTAAAAATTAACAGTTTGTAACCTCTATCTTGTAAAACACTTAAACTTGTCATTAGGGCTTCTTTCCTTGTATTATTGTAGAAATGAGTGGGATGAATTTCTTATGAATAGAGACTCCCCTCATTTCATTTTAGGATCATCACACATTTAATTCTTTTCCTCTCTAAGGGAGTGTGAACTAGCATTTTTCAACACTATGGGCAAAATGTACTCTTTATTGGTGCAACTTTCTTGTGGATGTGATTTTTGCACGGGGACATTATTTTGGGATTGAAATAAGTGCCTTTTGTGGAGAATTCTATAAGTTTATTTTGTTATCATGATATTTTACATGTTGAATATTTAAAGTAGGGTTTTGATTATGCAATGACTAAATGCTTAAATATTGTTGGAATTTTGCTACATTTTTGCATGTAAAATTGTTGTCTCTAAGGCTTATTGAGAAACACTGAATGTGCAAACCCTGTATTTAATTTCTTCTCTCATACGAATAATAATTAGGGTTTTAAAAGTGGATGCCTTATTCACCCTCTCTTACTCCATCAAGGTCTTTGCCTCGAAGTTTATCCCTAAAAGACTCCATTAAGTCCTAGTAGGATAAGGCACTAACCGTTAGTGTGTTGATCATCCATATTTTTTTCTTTCTAAATTTCATCTTTTCTCTCTCCTCGATGTCTAGGGCAGCTGTTAGGGTTTCTAGGGCTGATTTATGCATTAAAATGAATTTCGTGTAGATGAATGTGGTTCATAAATTAGGATTTGCATCTATAAATTGTTTAAAAGCAAAATCTAGCATAGTGCATGGTTATGCCCTCCTAATTAGGGCTGACATCATTTTCTTTTTGATGTCATGCATACCTAACAACCATAGAAATAAGTTTCCTCACCAAGCTATAGTCTCTATTAGAAGATCTTTGATCCTTTTTCGTGAAAATCATTGGAAGATCTTTTCTTGGGCTGCTATATGATATTGAGTACCTTATCACTGCATATCATCCAAACCCTAACTTATAGCAGCCTTACTCTTGGTCTAGGTATATAATATTTGAACCCTAGTATTGAAAATCTAGGTCACTTGAGTCCTTGCTGATACTCTATCCAATATTATAGACCTTTACTCATCACCTTAAGCCATAGCAGTAGAACATCCTTAAGGTGATTTAGGGAAGCCTTCCTTGTGGTTTAATTCCACTAAATACCAGAAGGGTTGTTGAGTTGACAGTGGCAACTCTTTCTTTTGTTGCCATAAGGTTTGGCCCCACCTAGTGAGGCTTTGCACCGGGTTTGCTAGATTTGTGACAACAATGTGTTACCCCCTTTTTAGCAAGGGTACTCTAGAACTTTTTGGCCATGCCATATAAGCCCAAAGGATGTGCCTTATAGCCCTATAAAGCCATGTGGGTGTGTGTTATTTTGTGAAAGTGACTCTTAGATCCCTGTTGGTGTGGACGGCCATGGCTACTCTCAGTTTTGTTTATTTCATGGTATGTTTGCCTTTGTGGCACTGCTAACTTCCCCCTAGTGGGCGATAACCACTGGCCTTGATGGGTATTCTTATACCTTGGGATGGTGTTGCGGGCATCATGGATTAGACACTACTAGGACTTATGGTTTAAGGGAGAACTTGCATCATAAAGCCTTGCAAGGGTGATCACCATATGTATTTTTCAATGACTATATCCCTTTTAATCCTAGTGCATCCTCCTACCCCACATGTGTTATGTGTCTTTATGTATTTTGCACTCCCCTTTGGCATTGGCTTTGCATCCTGATACTCTCACAGTTCCTAATGCATTTGCATCTCCAGAGGCATCATGCTATGTCTTTTGAGGCAAAGAGCGTGTCCATGTGAAAATTCCGAAACTAAAATCCTATTGCAGCAACTGGAAATTATTCTTCTAATTGTTAATTAATTTTAACAATTTATTTTCTACGACAAATACTGAATAAATCACACTGCAACCTTCACAAATAAAATACTGTGGAAATAATAGTGCTGGAAACTGAGAAAATACTAGCACACGCACACAATAAAAATGACACCGTTATTTTTGGACAATTGTCCCTGGAAAAACCCAACTTGGGAAAACCGGTGCAACAACTGAGGGTTTTATTATTATGCAGCAGTGAGAAATTCTGAGTACAATAATTTGGATGCTGAATCTGGCAATCCTACAGAGAAAATACTGGCAAAATTCTAGTGAGGAATTTTCCTCACCCCACAGACAAATCCGAGCTTTGACTACAACTCCAAGTGAGCCGTCCAAACTACCTCTGTGTAGGCCTCCTTCACCTTAGCGCAGTGTGCCACGCTTAGCTTGAATCAACTGCTCCTGTAGCCATCCTGTTTTCCACTGGCTGAGAAACAATCTCTCCGACCTTTTGGAACCCTTTCCCTTGACTTCTGTCCAGCTAAATCGAATTGCCCTCTAGAGGCTTCTACGCAACCCTTGCGTCAGTCTCATTGTGGTACTTCTGCCTCTCTGCAAATGCACTTGCTGGATTTGGAAATCTTCCTCCAACGTCACTTCCTCTGTCCCTCATTGTCTCTACTTCGATCTCTGGCTTTTCGGCAACTGCTGCTGCTCTTTGGAAATCGATTTGCCAAGGAAATCAAACTTCTGGTGTATTCTTCAAGTGCCCATCGACGACTTCTTATAATCTTTTGTTGGGATTCCAACGGCCAAGATTAAATCTTAATCAAGGGCTAGGATCATTTTGAAGTCGATCCCTGTGAGTTTCTAGACTATTCTCACCTTGACTCAATTAATTTTGATCAATTAATCAATTTTCTTAAGTTTAGACTTAGGAAACATTAAAAAAATAGGTTAATAATCTAATTAAGTCTTCTCTAGGTGGAATTTCCAGTAACGATTTCTGGTTCTTGGAGATCTCATGTATTCTAGCCTCTCCACCAAATTTCACGGCTAGAACACATTCGATGCTACAAAAACTAACAATCCATTTGGTTCTCTATGTCAAGATGAACCACTTGTCTTTCAAAGTAGGCAGAATGCCCTCACATATCTCTAGTTACAACAGTGGACCCACATTTGGGGCAAAGTGGCTTTCCATGTAGCATTACAAGCAACCATGTTTGAAGACTAATGATGAGGTGGACAAAGAAGAAGGGTCAAGCAAGTATCATCTCCAAGTCAAATTAACTCAACACTTGAGCAAAGTGACATCAAATCAAGCTCTTCCAAGCATTTGTACCACACGAGGGGCATGCCGTCATTCTCTTTTTGGTGGTTGGGTGGATTAGTTGGAACGTTGAAGTCTTATGGTGCAAATTGAAGCCTTAAGGGCTAATCATCCAAGTTTCACTCAAAATCATGCAAGGAAAGGGTCCAAGTGCTCCAAATCTTTCTAGCGGCTAGCATTCCAAGAGAAGAAAAGGAGACTGAGCCTTGCAAGTAGGCAAAAGAAAAATCTCCGAGCAAGACGTTGAAGGAGAAAATGAATAAGTAAACCTCCAAGGGCTAAATCAAGCAAAGCAAAGTCAAATTAAATGTTAAATCCAAGCACTTTCTCTCAATAAAAGGTAGGCGCTAGCATTCTAAAGGAAGAAAGAGAGGCCGAGCTCTCCTAGGAAGTGAATTTAAGCAAGTGAAGCAAGATGGTGTAAGGGTTATGGAAGAAGTTAAGCCTTGAAGGGCTAATTCAAGCATTATCAAGCCAAAATAATGCAAATTTCAAGTGTTTCTTCAACAAGTAATTTAGCGGTTGGTGATTTTTGACCAGTAAGAGAGGTCGATCCACCATTCAAGGAAAATAAGCAAGGTGGAGGTTGTTCAAGATTCCTAAAATTATTCCAAGCCAAATCAAGAGAGAATCCAAGGGAACGTTGCATCCTTAAGGCAAATTAAATTCTTTTATGTTTGACGTTACACTGAAGTTGCTTGGGGACAAGCAACATTTGGGAGGGGAGGACTGTAATGTCCCTTCCTAAATTATTTTGGAACATGATTAATTTCTACATTTTGGGGCCAATTTTGGAGGAGACGAGGCCCATTTAATTTTTATTAGAAGACTTAGGAGTTAGAAGTAAGTTACTTTGGGTTTTTGTTAGTAGCATGTGGGGGCCACCCACACAAGGAAATACGCACTCCCTAAGCCTATGGTTTGAAATGCATGAGAGGGAAAATCGAAGGCTTAGTGAGGGACCCACGAAGGAGGGAAAAAGGAAGGCAAAAGGCTCCACGAAATCTATAAAAGGGAGGCAACACTCTTCATTTGACATCTTTTGGCATATCGAATTTCTTCTCAGTTGCTCGAGTTGCTTAGCCGGGTCACTTGCTGTTTAGCACGAGTTTTTTGGGCGGAGAACTCACCATTTCTTCAGGGGACTTCGAGTGCCACCCTAGAGAGGTTCATCCATAATCTTCCGGAGGTGATTTTCAATGTGGTTTCCAACATTTGTATTTAGGGTTTTTCTAGTAGTGCATATTCACCGAGGACGTAGTGGGGAAATTGAGTTGAGGTCCTTTGCTTTCTTTAGAGGAGCTATTGTCAGGAGAAATTTCAGGGAGGAAGCTTTGGTGTATTGCTGTTCATTTGGGTGTTTTTGGCCTGAAGGTGATAGCTTCCTTCAGCAAGGATTTCGTAGTTCCTGGGGCCAGCGCAGAAGGAAGAGACTGGGCACACATGGGAGGTGGAGACTCAACCATTGGAGCTATTCGTTGCTGGGAGAAATAAGGGAAGTATTAATGGAGATGATTGCTACCTTTCCAGAGTATTTGAGGAGGATTTTGCTGGTGTATTGAGTCATTGACAGACAGTGTGCTTCAGGCTTCAGTAGTTCTGGAGGGCATAGGGCCTTTTGGGGGTCGATTTTGGAAGGTCAAAACTAACCCAAACCATTTTTGGGTTTTCATGGATTTTGCTTGAGGAGCCTAGAAATAATTTTGTAGAATTTTTTGAGCACTGAAGTTGGGGTTTTCAACCATATCTTTGTAGTATACAGTGCAAAATTGCTGGGGACTGCGTAGTGCAACAGTTGGACAATTGATTGTAGCTCCAGATTGTCATTGCTTCACTTGGGCTTTGCTTCGCTTTCCTTTGAGGGAAGCCCAGGTGCATTCCTTCCATATTGGGTGTATTCTAATTGTTTTGAAATTTATGTGGTGAAAAATTGTTATTTTTTTGCATATCACTGTTTTTCTTATTTTGGAACATTACAAGTGCAATGAGATACACTGCGACAAACAAAGTTGCATTAAGCTCTCTGAGAATCCAGTGTTTCATGATCGTTCCAAGCATATCAAGATAAGGTATCATCATCTCAAGGATTGTGTGCAGAAAGGGATAGTGAAGCTACTGTACATTTCTACAGAGAAGCAGACAACGAATATCTTGACCAAGGCATTGGCAAGAGGCAGTTTCGTCTATTTCAGAGATAAGTTGGGAGTTGTACAAAATCCCTTCCTCACTAAGAGGGAGTGTTGAAAATGTAGTGAGGGAAGGTCTTCTGGTTTGTGCCTTAGCCAATGAAGACCACGAGTTTGTCTTTCTCTTAACATGAGTGCAAGCTCATGAGTTAGATTGTAGTTAAGATGAGTTTATTTCTAGTTTATTGGAATAATCATCAAGATTGCATGCATAGAGTTGGAGCTTCAGTTACATGGAGTCTTCTTCAGTTTGACTTAGGACGAGGTGGCAGTTACAAGTTTAGTTAGAACGAGTTAGTCTTCAGTGTTGATTGGAGAGAGAATGAGTTAAGACTCCAAGTGTTGATTGGAGAGAGAGCAAGTAGCACTCTCAATTAACTCACAATCAGAACTCGAGCTTCTAAATTAAGTTAGGCCTCCTTGCATGGATCGAAGATTACCTATAAAGAGAAGGACAAAGGCACAATTCAAAACAAGTTTGTGAGGTCATCTTTGATTGTGTGTGTGTGCGCAGATTTGAGGAGCAAGTGCATATGACATTAGGAGGTGAAAATAATAGGAGCCACAAGTGCACTAAGAAATAGGGACTTGTGCGCTAAGAAATAAAAGCTCCCTTGTGTGCTAGGAAATAGGAGAAGTGCGCAAGGAAGTAGGAGCTGGGATCAAGCAAAAGGTAGGATAGGGTGAGACTATCTTCAACAAAGATTAGGAGTTGAGATTAGTGAGAAGAAGCAAAACACTTTCTCAGAGACAAATTGCTTTGTAATAAATCCAATTGCTCAAGAACTATTAATAAAATACCACAACAAAGAAAATAGATTTTCCCATTTGGGTTTCTTGGGTAAACAAGCGTGTCAATTTGTGTGATGTGTTTTTATCTCTCGATTATTTTTTGCGGCTTATAAATTGTTAAGGAACTCTATATCTCGGTGAAAGTAAATTCGGTTTTAGTTTTTACTTGCCATGTTTTATGTAATTCACTAAGTAGTTGCAGAGTTTCAACGAAATTAACACGTATCACCAAATATGTTTTGTGACTTGTCTAATATTGGATGGAGTATGCTCACTTCTTGTAGTAGCTCTTGTTCTTGGATCTATGTTGTCTTCAAAGTATTCGTACTCAATAATTTTGGAGTCGCCAAAAGAGTATCTTGTCGTTAAAGGAATTGTTGACCATGTACATGTCAATAATTCCAAGAAGCAGAGTACAAAGCAGTGGACAATTTTTTTTCAAGATCATTGTCATCATTCAACTTCAATTTCATCATTGTAATCCCAAATTTTGCAAAATTTTTGTAAATGATTCTAGTATGACCATTAAGCCATGTAATAATTCCTAGGTAAGCCTATGATTCTTCTCAAAGGATTTCATCCTAGGGAGTTTTTAACCTCCCCAAATTATGTGTGTTTGTAAACACTAATTGGTAGAGTTTTTCTCCGAGATATACCCCAAAGTTAGGGTGGAACTCTTGGATGAGGTCTTAGGTGAGTCCTAGTGTTTATCGAGTCTAGGTTTTTTTCATGCTAGATCATGTGTCTTATTGCATAATTTGGTAAAGTCTTAAGGGTCTATGTCAAATGTGTATTTTCCTTCTATGGGTTTGATGTAATATTTTGATGTAAAAGTGTGTCTAAGAATAGTTTAGTGCATGGTTACTCATATTTAGACACCATGGCTAAATTATTTTTTAGATCCATTTAGAGGGTGGAAAAATATTTATTCCCCTCTTGAGTCTTTTAATTAATTTTTTTGGCAAAAATAAAAAGAAAATAATTAGCCAGAAAATTAATTAAATTTGAGCCAAAAAATTAATTTGAGAGAAATTAAATTCTCTCCAAGTGGAAAATCATAAAAAATTCGTGGGTCCAAAAGGAATTAAATTTTAAGGGTCCTCCACTAAGGAAAAAATCGATTTTTTAAGAGAAATTGACCCTTTGGACCTTGGTGGTCAAGTCAAATTGAATTTTTTGAGGATAAAAGTCCAAAATATTATTTTTGGACTAGGAAAAAAGGGGTTTTTAAGAGAAATTCGAATTTTTCCTCAAAGTAAAAAGAATAAAATTCAATCGACGAAGGAGATCAAGTTATTTCAAAAGAAGATCGATGGATGAGATTATTTTGATGAGGATCAACCCAACTAGTCGTTATTTCCACTTGGAGGGGTTTTCTCTCTTATTTTTCTATATAAGGAAGCCTTTGAGCTCCTCATTGTAACAAGAATGATCTAACTAGATCGGAATTATCTTTGTACTGAGCAAGGCTCTGCTGGATTTTGTAATATAAGCTTAAGACTCTGGGGTTCAATTCATGTGTCTCTCATTTGCTGATCTGTGGTGTGTGCTGGATGATTTATCTTTCTATGCTTTGAGCTATTACATTGCATTATTATTATTTCAATTGCTGGTAGTAGGAACATCTATTAGCATATGTATCTTGCTTTAGGTGTTGGGCTAGAGTAAGCACTCTAGGTCTAGGGGATCTGGCAGGTATCTCTAGGTTCATAGATTCCTTGTGTGGATTGAATCCCTCTTGATCTAATAATCTATTTTTCGAAGTGAATTTGAGCTACAGGTTGCTCCGGTCCTTGGAAACCCCAAGTTCACAGATTGTGAGGGGATAACACTTTGTTTGGCTCCAAGTCTTGATCTAACGAATATTTGATGTAGGAGGGTTTTGCCAAAATTTAAAATTTATTTAAATTCTCATCTATTTACTTCTGCTACAAAGATTAATATGCTAATAAGAGCAATTTTATTTTTGTAAATATTGTAAATATTTGTAAATAATTTTTTGAATCTAACCTTGTATTTTAATACTAACCCATTATTTCTATTTTGTATAGTATCATGGTTTTATTTGAATTTTTTGTATATATTGGGCATTTGGGCTTTCTATTTTTCATTTGTGTAGGTGATAGCTCAAGGGTTTGAAGCAAAAATCAAATTTTGGAGAGCCCTAGCCTCACCTAGCCTAAACGACTAGGGTTTCAGGGGTTTCTAGGCCTCTAAAGGAGACACCTAGCTAGTCAACGAAGGCTGTAGCCCTTGGAGGGTTTCTAGAGGTGATATTCCAATGAGTTTTTGTGCCATTTTTCTTGTTGCAGGGTGCTGTAGCCTTTGAAGGCTAGAGGCAGGCCTTTTAAGGCCTTAATCCCTTGACCACAGGCCTATGAGGGCTTGTTTTCTTAGCGACAACCCTTTGAAGGCTTTTCCTCCTGGCAGTAGGCCTTAAAGGCCCTTATCCTCCTAGCCACAGGCCTTTGAGGCCTTTTCTTGGCAGCTGCAGCCCTTTGTGGGCTTGTAACCCTTTGCCGCAGGCCTTAGTGGTCTTCTAGCCTTAGGCCGCAGGTCTATTTTTCCTTAGTTCCCTAGCTGCAGTCCCTTTTGGCTCATTTTTAGGCTCTGGCATTTGATTTTGGCACTAATATTTGTGTTTGTAGGCTTATGGTAAGTTTGGCAAGGGTTTTGAATTGATTTCCATATCATTCTTGCCATTGATCTATTGTTTCCCAAGCTAACAATTAGTTTTGTAGACTTGTCATTGGCTTTGAAGAAGATCCATGGGGCTTGAAGTTTCACTAGTCCATCAATAAGCCCTAGAATCCCTAATCACTGTCATAAGAGGGCCGATCCATCATTTTTCAAGCTAATAATTGGTGTTGCAGGTCTTGAAGAAGTTTAAGTACACATTGGAAGTCCATCTAGCCACTCAACAAGGCTTCTAGGCCTAGGGGTTTGCTTTTCACTTCCTATTCTCCTCTCTGTTTTCATAATCAGACCTTGAAGTGGCTCTTAACAGTGATATAATACCTAAATATAATCATCCATAATCACTTGAAGACACATCTAAGGCATTGCATAAGCTAAATAAACATTTATGCTTCTCTATTGATGGCATTCTAAGTGTTTTCTCAGGTTTGACATGAATTTTCTGGGGTCTGATCTGAGCATATAAAGGTCCGATATATAAAATAACAGTGGTAAGAAAACATATTTCAAGGGCTTACCATTTAATAGAACTCATTTCTAAGTCTGGGGAACATTGTGGCAAATTGTTGAAGTAGTTTCTCTTATGAAAATTTGTTGATCTTCAAAGTGGTAATCTCATTACACATCGGAAAGTGTTTCTCTTGCATTTCATTGGTGTTTTCTACTCTTGAAGATCACTGTTAGCAATCTCTAAGGCATTATTACTTGACTGACTTTTAATTTGACAATGCTTTGTTTATTTGCAATATAAACTTCACTGATTTTTAATTTGGCAGTGCTCAAGTAAGATATGTGATATTGGCATAAATAAGAATCTTGGATAATCATTGTGGTGAATGTCATTGTTGCCTCTTTGTCTCTAATTGACATATCAAGTTTAAAGAGATCTTGCTATTGTTCTCATAACACATCTTATCATTTATTGTTTCATTTTGGGATTGCTAAGTGATTGCGAATCATTGAACATCATTGATGAGCATTGATTTATTGGAGTAATTCAAAGTGCTTTCCTTTTGAACAATCTTTTCACTTTGCTATTGCAAAACTGGGCATCATATCTTAAAGCACTTTCCTTTATAAAATTGCAATTCGAAGTTCCTCTTGCTATTTGTGTATCAAGTAAGTGTTTGGAATCAAATAAATTCTGTGGAGGAACTCATTGTGGTTGATAATTTCATTAAGGCATTCACTTACATCTTGCATTTCATTCTAGGACTAGAAGTGCATTTGTAAAATATACCTCCAAGCATAAGCTTGGTTGTAAGAAGATAGGACCACCTTTCTCACCCAGCTTGCAAAGTTCAGACCCTCATTTGTTGTTATCACAGGTGACCTTGCAGTTGTCTTGTGGGCAATCCGTTGTAGGAACGGAGGCACTTGGGTGGTTAGAACCTCACGGGAGGTATCATTATTGAGGCCATAGCCTCCTTCTTGTGGGCTTCTCTCTACAACCTACATTCGAGACTCACTTCAAAACAGTTGAGAGTAAAGATTCATTTAGATAGGGCATTTAACTAAAATCTACCAAGATCTTGCATTTCACTTAGATCTAGGTCTTGCACTTCATATAGGATAGATTTGCATCCTGCAACTACTGTTCATCCAGTAGCTTGGAATTTTTGAGTTTTATTGATGAGTTTGCTAGTTATAATTTGCTGATTTCAAGTTCAGATTTGTCTTTTGTGTTGCTGTTCATAAATCAAACCTCTGTTTCGCTGAGTAGTATGCAAGTTTTCTGAGTAATTTTATTGGAATAGTTACCTGTGTGTAGACAAAGTGTTTTATGAAATTCGTACAAGAAATTTCTAAATTGTAGGTTAATTTCTGTGTGTGTTTCCTAACAATGTCACCTCCTTTTGTCCTCTACACTCACAGATGTGGCCTTCTTGAAGGGGTTTTTCATGTTTTATCATTGTATTTTCATATTTGAGGCTATTTTGGGGGTTGGTTTGATGACCTATCCACTTGATATGATATATTTGTCATTTTTAGGGGCTTTTAGCCTAATATTAGCTAAAGTGCTTAGTTGGCCTAATATAAAAATGGAAGCACTTAGCTCATTTGGATCATTAAACATTGGAGAGATATCACTTCTCTTAACTTGTCTTTTCTATCTAATTTGCTATGGGCACTAGTGGAGTGACTTGTCTCTTGGGACATTTTATTGTGTGGATGGTTCTCTTTCATGGATGATTATTGGTGAAACTTTGATGATAAATGCTACTAAATGTGAGTTGTCTTTCTTTTATCTTGTCTATTGTTGATGGATTAGGGATATTAAATATGGACCATGGTTATGTTGTTATTTCTATCTCTTAATTCTCCTTGAATAAGTTTTTCATCAAATTCTTTTGAGGTGACCTAGGTTTGGCTCCCCCACTTTATTTATCCAAGGAAATAGAAGGACGCTAGGGTGAGAGAATTAAGGGACACAAGTTTGTCTCCTTTGATCTCTTCGAACCCACAATCATCTCTTTTCTTCCAAGGATTGTTACTACTAGACTCTAGACTCTAGACTCTAGTTGTTAATTTTACAGTGTTCTATGTTGACACAATCACTTATTACAATTCATTTTCAATTAGCAATCAGTTATCCAATATGATTTCAATCTTCCAACAACAATAAGCAATTGTAGATGGAATAGTAAATCAAATGCACAATAGAAGACAACCAAGAACAAAAGAGACACTGATTTCGTCAAAGACTAGTGACAAACTCAACAAGGGGGAAAACACTTTCCAAATTCTTCTTCTATTAGATTGTCATCAAATATTCAGCTGAGAGATACATAGTCCAAGTACATCAATAACAAGCCAAAGGTCAAAGCCTTGACTATCCAAACCAACCATCCAATATCCAATCAAAGATGAGCCCAAAGGTCAAATCTGCAATTTTTGGTCAAAGTCAACAGTAGTCAATTCTGCCCTAACCAGTCAATGGTCAAAGTGCTCCAAAATTTTGGTCAAACAGTCAAAGGATGTGGCCTCCTTCCTTCAGTCAAAATCAGTCAAAATAGTCCCAAAAATCTGCCCATAAGATTTGGTCAAACTTTGACCTGTGGAAACCCTAGCTCAGAAATGTAGTCAACGGATTGTCAAGATGCCCAGAAAATCTCAGTCAAATCAGCAGTCAACTCGGCGTTCCAAACAGATCCAAATACTAGTCAACCAAAAATCAAATCTCCTCAAGCAACACAAGTCAAACAAACCCAAAATAGAAGTCAAACTCGATCAATAGAAAAAGTCTCTCCTTCGCACGTGTGAACTTGGCCCTGCAATTTCAGATTTGTAAAGAAGATGTGATGATGACGCCTCCAAATGATGCCAAGTGATGTCTATTTATGTGGTTGATGAGGTCGAATTTCCTTGCCCAGGCTGACTTGTACTTTTTGCGTAAATTTGGTTGCACATTAAAAATAATATTTTTCCTTGTGCAAATTAAATTCTTCCAAGTACTAGTAAGGGTCTCTAGAGGGTGAGGAGGGCTTCCCAAAGGGTGAGCACTGAGGAGGGCTTCTCAAAGGAGGGAACTGAGCTGCCAAATTTCAACACTAGTAGCCCTAGACTAATAAGGCACTAGTCTTATCTATTGTGTCCATCCTTAAAACCATAACATATTTATTTTTAATTTGTTCTAGGCTAAATTAGGGTTTAATTGCAACAAAATCATATATTTTTAACATTTATTGTCTTGGATGTTATTGTCCTAGGAGCTTGTTTGGAATATATTGGAAAACCAAAAGTGTCATTCTATGTGCGTTTTCCAGCCCTAAATTGGGGCTGAGGTCTAGGGTTTAAGTGCTATTATAAGCCATTATTAACAATAGAAAATTGTTCTAATTTATTCTCTTGCTTACTCAATTTTATCCTGCATTTTACATTTTATTATCATAGTTTCCAGGGCTAATTTTGCTGCTGTCATAAACTATTATCTTGTTGTAATTTCTGATTTTCAAAGCTAGTTTATGATAGCCAAATGTAATTTCTTGATTTTATGTGTTGGGAGCCTATCTTGAGCCACTATTGGTTGGCCTAAGTCTCTAGAAGAGCCACATGACATCATGAACCTTGGAATTCGAATGTGGAAATTACTCTTAAATCCACCATAAATCCTAATTTCCTATTCTTATGCTTAGGTGGAAATCATTTAGAAATCTTAGGACGCAATTAGCTTAACTTGATTGGGTTATTTGATCTCTAAGACCTAGGAGGGAAGCCTCCCTTGTGTTGGATAGTGTCCATCAATAAAACGAGGGGAGTAGTCACTGTGGTGACATTCCCATTGTTGGACATTATCTAGGTCACCTAATGTGGCTTTGCACTAGGATGCTAGATTTTGCTTTAAGAAGGCCACACAAATTAGAGTATCAACTTTAGCTTTCTAGATGCTCTTGAAATGGAATCATGAAAATGCTACTTGCTGTGTTTACCAAGGATACATGCATCACATTACTTCAAATTCCTTGGAATGGTAGGAGAACTAGAAACATCATTTTTCTGCATCATACAAAATCTATCATAATTGATGTTCCCAAATCTAGCATGCCACAAAAAATTGGACGACAATGTACTTTCATCATGGTGAGAGAGATAGGCAAAATTTTATGCTTGGTCATATGTACCCTTCATCTTCAACAGTCTCTCATCCTCCCATCCTTTCATGATGACCATGTTGTTGAAACTTGAAAGGTCTCCTTATTTCAACTTTTTTATCAAACATGTGAATAGTATGGATTTTCTGTCAAACGTGCATAGGTTATAGTAAGTTCTTGTACGACTCAGGAAGTTAGAGAACATCATCCAAAAGAGAATTTGGGAATCAAGGCAATTTGAGCTTGATGGTGCCAATTCTCGTAGGTTTGAGACTGGATCTATCTGCAAAGTATACTACACACTCTACACTGTCATTTAATTTCTCAAAGAAGTCTCTTTGAAAGTTATGTGGCAAGTAGCACTTGTGCCAAGCAACCATGCATCTCTTCAAGAAGCAAATGAAGTTTTCAACAAGTCTTCATTTATTCCAATATTATGATGAAAAATAACAAAATGTGCAGATTTCGGAGATTTACCTTTTCTTCCTTTTATTCTTGTTTTCCTTTGCTCTTCTCCCATGGGATCCTACATGTTTTTGCAAAATGTCCATTCTTGCCACAATGAAAACAGTGAGGATCAGATTTATCACCTTGACAATGCCTACCCCCCTTGCCTCTGAAATACTTCTTTCCATGTGTTCTTTTCCTACCTTCTCCTCTGGAAGAATCATTTGATTGATTTTTACCTTTTTGAGCAAGGCACAGTCTCTCTAGTGGATTGAATTATCTTCTTGCTGAAAGCTTTCTCGTATCCTGCAATTTTCTCCATTAAAAAAGTCAAAATTGGGGGACTCTAATTGTCCACTAGCTTGAAGTGATTCAAGATAGTGAAAATATGTGGGATAGAGGGCCTTGATGAAGGCTGTGAGAGATTTGGTGAATTTAATATTGCCACGAACTAAAATGAATTGATTGGAATCAGCCAGGAGTTTTTTTATATAAAATTTGTAAAACTCTCTCTCTCTCTCTCTATACACACACACCCACCCACCCACACACACACACACATATATATATGACATTTGTGACTTTAACTTGCTTTCAGTAATGGCATTTGATTTGACATATTTTTATCACTGAAGCTATAAAAACTTGTATGTTTTTTTCCTGAAAATATGAAGTTATAACAAAATTCACTTAATTCTCTTTGCCAAACTTCACAGCCAATTTTATCATAATTTTTGTGCACTGGTGATTTTTTTCCTCAACTTTATTGGCACTGAATTCAAATATGAACACAAACAAAGAGACCTAGCCTACCATTACAGGGACAGTAGACAGTAAAACAATTGATAACTCATGCAACAGTAAATGCAGACCATGTCATAACAGTTGGACATTACAGCCTTCCCTCCATCTTCACTTTCATTGTGTATATCTTTGATTCTTTTATACATACTTTATATGAAATTTATGATTTTAACTTGTTTTCAATTTTGGCATTTAATTTGACATATTTTTTTCCGCTAAGTTATAAAAACATTTGTATCTTTTTGTCTGAAAATATGAAGCTTCAAAAAAATTCACTCTATTTTCTTTGCTAAAATTTATGGCAAACTTTATTGTATCTTTTTGCACAAGTGAATTCTTTTTCTGAATTTGATTTTTGGTGAGTTCAAATATGAACACAAATGATGAGACCTAGACTGCCAGTACAGGGACAGTTAAACAATTAATAGATTCGTGCAACAGTAAATGCAGGCAGCAGACCAGATCATAACAGTCAGAGTCCAGACTTTACAACCTCTCGCTCGTTCTCCCCTCTCACTGCATACCTCTTGATTTAGCCCTCTGGCAAGATAGGCAGTTAGTGCCAATGCATATATAAAACCCTCTTTCATTGGAACAGACAATTATAGCTTTCAGTATGCAAGCTGACTAACATTTGGTTTGAACCTTTTCTCTGAAGGAAAACCTCATGGGGAAATCCCCAGGAACTTCCCAACATTTTATGGATGGTATCCAGTGTAAATCCATTGGTGCTGATTATGATGTCTGACTTGATAGGGACGTCGAGTGACGCATGTAATCAAGGCAGCCAACCAGGGGATTGACCCCCAAGATCTCCTGCGTGAAAGTTAAAGCACCCAACCACTCAAACTAACCCACTGGTCTCTCAAGTTAATCTTGATTTCCATATGTAATCAATAATCAAATGTTCTATTAATATTTTAGTTGTTATAGAGATATATTTCTCAATTGTCTTAATAGAGAGTCCAATTCAATAGCCTGATATTTGCTCAAGTCTGATTGTATTGTAATTTACACGTTTTCACTAATAATATGATGATTGTTTCCAAGCAGGTAGATGTAGTTTATGGTTTTAGTTAATATTATTTGATGGGTTGAGATTGCGTTAAAGTAGTGTTTGAAATATCCATTTTTTACTTGAATGAATTTCTTACTATTGTTCATGTAGCAAATTGATGGAAGGTATTATAGGGTTTATAGTTAAACATGTATACAGATGTTGGCAAGATAAAGCTAGCAGAATTGTTTGAATGGAGCATTCACCTTCTGTAATGACTTGACTGAATGTTGAAGATACTTCGATCATCTCCTCTCAAAAGGACTATGAGTCAAAAGCACAGGGATCTTCTTCTAGCCAGCTGCAAAGATCAGGTGAATTAGCTGATCCAAAATCTGGAGAAATGACATCTTGCCCAGCTAATGCACAGGCATATATTTCAGTATCCAACCCATTAAGTTCTGACTTGGGTATTTAGTCGTCAACCTTTATCACGAATTTTTGTAGAGCAGGATACTGAATAAGTTATTGCTCTTCTAAAGTATCTCATATTGTATTCTTGAAATATTGTCAACCGATCTACATGAATCAAACTGTAAGGCTCAACTTTCTAGAGGTATAAAATCTCCATTTCTGAATATGGGAAATAAAGGCACATGCTAAATCATCGAAGGTTAATGTACAAAA
Organism: Pinus tabuliformis; assembly: GCA_031772625.1. Lineage (NCBI taxonomy): Eukaryota > Viridiplantae > Streptophyta > Pinopsida > Pinales > Pinaceae > Pinus > Pinus tabuliformis. The sequence goes on along the minus strand of CM062805.1, from coordinate 180,428,054 downwards.
TATCAGGGGATTTTATCAAGTCAATTTCAAAAGTGTCTTTTGGCGAGACTCGTTCTTAACATGTTACATTGGTTGAAATTTGGCTCTATTTATCAGTGTTAACTTGATAAGTGGTATCCCTTTTCATGCAGGCATTGGCTAGAGTTAGTGCAAAATTTGAATGGTGTGCATTTTGATTCTTTTCAGTTGCAATGCTCTATTCGGCAAGGTTTCCTCTTTCTCCCTATATTTACGTGATTTTAAATGAATGCCCTCATCTGTTTGCTGTAGGCTGTTAAGAATGCAAGGTGAAATCAAAGGCATATAATTTTTTAGAGATATTGGGTTGCCAAAGTGTTTTTGGGCATGGTTTCACAGTGAATTTCAGTTTGTTTTTGTTATCATACAATCTTGCACCTTGGTGCAAAGCCTTATCAAGGTACAAAGATGAGTGGAACATGGAAGTGTTGCCACTGTCACCTAGAAAACTACTTCCTTCATTTTCGTGGAGAACAAGTCAAACATAAGGGAGATTTCCCTAGTAAAACTTAGTGTTCCGAAGGCAAGACAAATCAAATCTAAGGTAACCTATCGTACTACCCAAATTACCACCAACTGATTATGATCTATGAGTTATGGATTAGTTGGTTATTCAGAGTAAACTCTAGATGTAGGTTTATTCATTTTTAGGGCTGTTTTATAGGATTAAATTGTTAAGTGCTTATCCAATGAAAATTTATCTCAAAACAATTTGGATCTAAAAATTGCTTAATGCTGTCATAAAACTGGCATAAAAGATAAATAAATTACAATAGTAAACAAGTTATAACAGCAATATGTTTTGGCCATTTGAACAGATTATAAACGAGTGATTTTTAGGGTTAAAACAAGCGATAAAACTAGGGTTTATGTAACTTGTTAAATCTGAAACTTAAGGAGCATACAACAACCAATTATATCAAGTCGTCCAGCCCTAAACATGCAGCAATATAAATCATCAAGGTCGATTTTGCAAGAAAAATGATTTTTGTGTCAAAGACATGCAAAAAATACCAAGACACTAGGGTTTCTGTTGGTTTGAAATTGAATGCAAGCTATGAAAAACCTAGATTTACCCTAATAGAAAAGTAAAAAGAAATTCATATTTTGAGTTTATGATTAAGTAGATAATAAAAGACTAGTGCCTGCTTAATTTTAATTTTTTAGGTGGTCAACTAGTGTTCCTCTTAAGGATGTGTAAGTGAAAGTAGGGTGATACTTATGGTTTTCCATTACAAACCCTAACAAATCCCCCTAGTGCGTTGCAAGCTTCCATATAATTGAATGGGAAGATACTCCATTAGTAATCTTTAAAAAGCTTTGAAGAAGGGGTCTATCCAAGAAAAAGGAAAAAAGGTGCACCACCAACACTAGAGAAGCACAACCACACTTACATGTTAGTTTTTGATTGACTTGGTAGCATCAGATAGGTGTTCTAGTCTCCATTTGTGTCTAAGAGGCTAAGGAACACGAGATCTCCAAAACCCAGAAAAGGTTTCACAAGATAAGCTTGTGAAACGCCTTAATTAAATTAATTAGCCATCATTTAAATATTTTCTAAGTCTAACTTAGGAAAAGTGGTTAATCAAAGTGAATTAATTAAGGAGATCAACTTATGCTCTAGAGACTTCCAGAAAATGAGACAGATGAATTCTAAGATGATCTCAGCCATTGATGAGGATCTAATCATGGTTGTTGAAGCTGCTGCAAGAAATTATATGAGCAAGTTGATGGGATGGAGAAAGACACAAGAGGGGAGTGAGTTATCTTGGAAGATCAAGCTATTCAGTTGCAGTGATTAAGCAAGGAAGAGATTTTGAGCCAGATAAGGAGAGCAACAGTGATTGAGGGAGAAACAAAGGAGATTTTTGGAGAGTTTCCCAATAGTTTTCTAGTGCCAGAGAGGCAGGAAAAGGGAGGCTGAAATTATTCTGCAAAGATGCCAAATAGCCAGTATGCGCAGGCAGGAAACCCAGTGCGAGTGCCTGAAAGAGGGTTGTTTTAGTTGCTGAAGAACGGGAGATCAACTAGAAAGCAGAGCGAGTCATTTCCGAAGGAAGAGGGAAGCTGGACGACTCAGTTAGAGTTGAGTAGCAGGTAGTACGAATTTCCTAGGCCAAGTATTGCGAATTCCAGGCAGACCGAGTTGCTAGTGAGAGGGTTCGAGCAGGCCAGAGGGAGGCCAAATTGATTATAGAACAGAGAAAAATTTCTCTAGATATTTTTCCAGATTATTTCTGGAGGATTGATAGCAGGGCATCCAATTGTTAAATTTCCAAATCGCTGCATATAGAATAAATCCTCATCTGTTGCATCGATATTCCCTTCAAGATTTTTTTAGGGACGTTAGTCCAAAAATTTTGATGTCGATTTTTATGTGTGTGCATCTATTTCTCAGTTCCTAATCTTTTTTTTCCGCATCATATTTTATGGTGAAGATTGCAATTGTGAATTATTTGTTAATTGTCGTAAGCAATTAAACTGCTAACAGTTAGGAGAATAATATCCAGTATTTGCAATCAAGGAATTTTCACATGGTATTACAGCATTATTGATCAGATCGGAGGTTCAGAGGCGAAATATTAGTAGATCGTGCATTTAGAGGGAAATCTAAAGCATAGGATTCAGATTTGCATAGACCAAGCCAGGGAGTGCAAATCGCTGGGCAGGAAAATCAATTTCCGGAAGTAGAGTGCATGAAAAGTTTGATTTGCCCAGAGCAGAATTCTAGCGAGTAGTGAATTTGCTGGGAAGTAGTTCTGGTAAGTAGATCGGTGGATTCGTTGAGAAAATTTGAGCGCATAATTTTTTCAACTACAGATTTGTGTAGGGTAGGAAGAGAAATGCACATTGAGGGGATTTCAAGAATTCTCTAAGGGTTTCCAATTTCCAATTTTCAAGAGGAGATCTGAGATTTCCAGTAGTAGCAGGCCGAAGCAAGTAAATTAATTTGCCAGTGCGAGTTTGCTAGTTTGAGTTGCAAAGGTTACAGTTCGTGTGCCAGTCACCAGAGAAGGACATCCAAAAGGTAGAGCGAGCAGTCTTAGTGAGTAGATGAAGGCAATGTATTAGTCGGAGAAGGACATCTAGAGGTAGATCTGTGCATTCCTCAAGGAGTGCGAGTAGCAGAAGGGAGGTCGCACAGGAAGGAGGAGTTTTCCAGATCCAATCTCCAGTTTATTTGAGTTTCGCAGAGATGGCTACAGTAGGTCTTAGAGATCAGGATAAACTTGACAAATCTTATAACTTTGGTGTTTGGAAGGCCATGACGCTATTCTTGTTGGATGTGCATGGTCTGAAGGAGTTCGTGATAACAGTTGTAGTTGAACCGAAAGATCCTATCCAGTGTCTTGACTACAAGAAGGATATGGCCAAAGCCAAGAGGATGGTCCTAGACGGGGTTCAGGATCATATCGTCCCACATATTGCAGAGAAGAATACAACAAAGGAGGAGGCCATTGTGAAGCTATACCAGGATCCATCAGAGAATCTTTTTTACGATTCTCAAGGAGAAGTTGAGGACCACAAAGATGTAGAAGGGTGAAGACGTAATTTCCTATCTCACCAAATTTCAAAACATCTGTGATGAGCTAGCAACTGTAGGAGAGAATCTTGATGACAAAGAACTTGTGTGAGTTGTTATAAATGACTTTTCCAAAGAATGGGAAACTTTTGTTTAGGGGATTACTGGATAAGATAAACTGCCGACTTGGGAACACCTGTGGAGTGACTTCAGGAGGAGCTAAGGCTTAGTCTTGTCGAGGGTACTACCAATGGTAGTAGCAGGGGACCAAAGGTTGAGAAGGAAGAGGAGAATGTAGCCCTTGCTAGTAAGGGAAAGGCGAAGAAAAGTCCCAGCCAGGGACAAAACTCAAAGGGAGGCGAGAAGAAGAAAAAGGACATGTCGAAGGTCAAATGCTTTGGATGTGGTGAGTTTGGTCACTACATCACCCAGTGTCCAAAGAGAAAGAAGGACAAGAAGGGGCAAGAGCAGACGACAACTTCGACAGAGATAGATGAGTTGACCTCTAGGTTGGAGTAGTTTGCATTGATAGCGGCTATACCTCCAAATGGAGGCAGAGCACGATGCTTTAGAGTTGCAGATTTGGGCAGGGTCCATGGAAGATGAGAATCAATGGCAATATACTCTTCTCATGGATCATTACCTTAGCTACGGGGACCCATAGTATTCAGTAGCAGGAGGATCGAGATGTCAATAAGGCACAGCCAGATCTTGAGAGACAGTGCAGAGCTAGTTGTGGTAAAGATATTAGAGGGGCACAAAGACAGTTGGGCGCAATCAGATACTCAATAGAAAAAGCAGACCTGGTTGCATTCAGAGACTCAAGGGACAATTGCAGAAGCCAGTTGTAGGGACAGTAGATCAGTTCTTAGTTGTAGTAGTTGTAGCAACAGCAACATGAGATTAGATGTAGCATAAGCAGTGTTGGCAGTAGTGCAAGGAGGTACAATGTAGTGTCAGCAACAGTGTAGATGCCGAGTGATTCAACTATAGGGTTAGCAGGTGAATCAGAGTATGCTCAGTAGTTTGGTGGACAATGATAATATGTTACAGATGTTAGACACCAACAACGTGGTCTGACTACAGAGGAGAGATGTTGGAGTGGAGAGAACACCGTCGTCGCTAAGAGGGAGTGTTAGTTTTTGATTGATTTGGTAGCATTAGATAGGTGTTCTAGTTTCGATTTGTGTCTAAGAGGCTAAGGAACACGAGATCTCCAAAACCTAGAAAAGGTTTCGCAAGATAAGCTTGCGAAACACCTTAATTAAACTAATTAGCCATCATTTAAATATTTCCTAAGTCTAACTTAGGAAAAGTGGTTGATTAAAGTGAATTAATTAAGGAGATCAAGTCTGAGATGATCTTAGTAGTCGATGAGGATCTAATCATGGTCGTTGAAGCTCTAGCGAGAGATTATAAGAGCAAGTCAATAGGATGGAGAAAGGCACAACAGGGGAGCGAGTTTCTTGGTAGATCGAGCTATCCAGTTGCAATGATTCAACAAGAGGTTTTCAGCCAAAGGAGAGCATCAATGATTGAGGGAGAAATAGAGGAGATTTCTAGAAAGCTTCCCAAGTGTTTTCAGTGCTGGAGAGGCAAGAAAAGGGAGACAAAACTTATTCTGCAGAGGGGCTAAATAGCCAGTGTGAGTAGCCATAAAACCTAGTGCGAGTGCCAGAAAGAAGGTTGTTTCAGTTGCTAAAGGTTGGGAGATCACCCATAAAGTAGAGCAAATCATTTCTAGAGGCAGAGGAAGGTTGGAGGACTCAGTTAGAGCTGAGTATCAGGAAGTACTGATTTCCCAGGCCTAGTAGTGCGAATTCCAGGCAGGCCGAGTTACCAGTGAGAGAGTTCAAGCAAGCCAGAGGGAGGTCGAATTGATTGTAGAAGGGAGAAAAACTTCTCCAGATATTTTGCCAGATTATTTCTAGAGGATTGCTAGTTGGGCATCCAGTTGCTATAATTTCCAAATTTTTGCATAATAAAATAAACCCTCCTCTGCTACATTGGTTTTCCCATCGGGCTTTTTCCGATGACATTAGTCCAAAAATATTGGTGTCTATTTTTATCTGTGTGCATCTATTTCTTACTCCCTGATTTTTATTTTCCGCAACATATTTTATGGTGACGATTGTAATTGTGAATTATTTGTTAATTGCCGCAAACATTTAAAATGCTAACAATTAGGATAATAATATCCAATAATTGCAATCAAGGGATTTTCACATTACAACCATTCATAAACAAAATTCACTAAGATTAAAAGAGATTATTTTCTATTTTTGATTCATCCATAAAACCCTTGATCGAAGAACATTTATACAATTAGAAAGCATCCACAAGACATCATCCTAAAGAGAGTGCTTTTGATATCCATCCATAGTAAAAAGATCATACTAGTAGATGAGTAGTGTTTTCCCAAGTTCTAGCAATGAGCTACAAATGAGATAGCAACCCTCTCAATATAAAAATAATATTATCTTATATTTTAGCCTACAAGAATTTATAATACCATTATCTCTTTATAAAACCCTAGATATTATGTCAAAAATACTTAAACTAGTGAGGTGGCGGGGCCACCTATACAATAACATCTTAATACATCAGTGAATGAGTCAAAAGAATCCAAAGATGCTTCCCGAATCAAGGAAACTATCCTTAGTGTCAAGTCATCATCAACATGTGGAACAAATTCATAAAAGGTGAAAATGACCTCTTCCAAAGGTGTCCCACGAGTTGGTGAAATTTTTGTGATAATCTTCTTGCAGTAGATTTCAGAAACACCATAATTGTGTTAATTTGGAAGCTCAAGGACAAATTCCCTCCATTGGACATTATTCCTAATTCAGAGAGACCCAAAATTGCCTCTGGAACCACTCAATTTGGTTAAGGAAAAGTGTATTTTTGATGAAGAAACCCACAATGACACAAAAGTTAAGGTTGGCCTAATAGGTTAATTAGCTCTCCAACGTCTATAAATTCAAGTCAAGGAGCCTTATTTGGAGCCATCACATCAAGCATCTCTCTCTTCTCTCATTGGTTCGTACAATTTAAAATATTGCAGCTCATCTCCCACACGTGTGAGCAAGAGGAAGGATAAAATTGTAGGAGGCCGAAATCTGTTTTGACCAGCACTTTGACCAAGTTTGAATTTTGGTGATTGGGCATGAATTGGCTTGTTTTGACTTGGGCTTTTGGACTATTTAGGAGGACTAAATTTCTTGGCACAAAAATCGAGAATTTCTGGGAACTTTGACTGTGGTTGACTTTAGATCTGCAACTAGGGTTTTGGTTGCCTTTGATTGAAATTGAAGAAGATTTTTCACTGTTTTTTGGGGCACTTGGATCAGTTGAGAAGGCCGCATTCTTTGACTACTGATCGAGTTCATTTGGAGGACTGTTGACCATTGATCGTTGACTTCTTGCTGCTGCCATTGACTTTGACTAGTGTTGACTTTGGCCAGATTTGACTATTGGCTCATGTTTTGGATCTTGGTTGGTTGTTTTGTTGGATAAGTCAAAAGCTAGACTTTGACTCTTGTTGATGAATTTGGATCATTGTACTCTTTGTAGAACATTTTATGACAATCTAATAAGAGGAAGAATTTGAAAGGGTTTTCCCCTTATGGGGTTTTTCCCTGGTCATTGACCAAATCACGGTGTCTCTTGTTGTCTCTTATCGCTCATGGCCATTTACTGTTTTATCTACAATTGCTATTGTTTACTGGAAGATTAATTTGATTGCTAATCACAGTTAAGAATTGTGGCACTTGGATCAGTTGAGAAGACCACATTCTTTGACTGTTGACCGAGTTGATTTGGAGGATTGTTGACCGTTGATCGTTGACTTCTTCTTGCTGCTACCGTTGACTTTGACTAGTGTTGACTTTGGCCAGATTTGACTATTGGCTCATGTTTTGGATCTTGGTTGGTTGTTTTGTTGGATAAGTCAAAAGCTATACTTTGACTCTTGTTAATGAATTTGGATCATTGTACTCTTTGCAGAACACTTTATGACAATCTAATAAGAGGAAGAATTTGAAAGGGTTTTCCCCTTATGGGGTTTTTCCTTGGTCATTGACCAAATCATGGTGTCTCTTGTTGTCTCTTATCGCTCATGGTCATTTACTCTTTTATCTACAATTGCTATTGTTTACTGGAAGATTAAATTGATTGCTAATTGAAGTTAAGAATTGGGCTAAAGTAGTTGTAACAACATATAGTAGTGGAAAATTAACATGGTATTAGAGCTAAGGTGAAGAGGAAAGCCCAAAGAGACAAGAGACTAGAGCAATCATACTTGAAAGAAGCTGAAGGAGCCTGTTTGAATTGGACAAGATGACTACCTCTTTCTTCAAGGATAATGAGAAGTTGGGTGACTCATCAAACTTTGCTGCATGGAAGATTAGGTTAGAAGTTATATTGGATGACAATGATGTTTTGGAATATGTGCAAGGAAAGGTTCCTGAGCCTCCGGAGAATGCTCCTGCTACCACCAAGTCCAAGTACAAGAAAGGTGAGATCAAGGCAAAGAAAATTATTATTGATGGTTTGCAAGATCATTTACTTGTTTATGTTGGTAACTTGAAGAAGTCCAAGGACATGTTTGATAAGCTTGTAGGGATGTATCAAGTCAACAACTTGAACCACATCCTCTCCTTGAAGAACAAGCTCAAAGAAATGAAGATGAACAAGGGGGAATTTGTACAATCTTACATCATGAGGGTGTCTCAATTAAGAGATCAATTGCAAACTGTTGGTGAGCCCGTATCTGATAGAGAGTTGGTGATGATCACTCTTCAAGGTCTTCCTCCTATGTGGGAAACCTTCATTACCACCATAAGCAACAATAACAAGCTCCCAACATTTGATGAGCTCGTTGGACAATGCACTCAAGAAGAAGCCAGGATGATTGCCTGTGGAAGAATTCAAAAGAATGAAGAAGGAGAGCCAACTGCCTTTGTTGCTCAAGACAAGAAGAGGAAAGGTAGAGGAGGACCATCTAATTCAAGGAAGTCTGCTCCAACACCCCAGACTCTCGTAGAAGGAAACCAAGAAGAGACAAGGACATGTCAAAGATTGAGTGTTACAATTGTCATAGGTTTGGTCACTATGCTCAAGATTGCCGAGAAAGAAGGGATGCTCCAAGGTCAAGATACAACAACAATCGTGGCTTCAACAATAGTAGGTTCAATAATAGGAGAAGAGATGATCGAAGAGGAAGAGATGATAGAAGAAGAAGAGATACTCCAGATGATCGAGAAGAAGACCATCGTCCTCAAAAGAAGTCAATAAATTCCTGGTATGAAAGTAATGCCACTGCTAGTCAATCTGAGTAGATTCTTATTTCTCCCCTCTCTAGTTCTTCTCTTCCAGATTCATATGATAGTTGGCTAGTAGATAGTGGGGCTTCTAGAGACTTCTCCGGGTATAAGGAGGTCCTCTCAAATCTGGTTGAGAGGGAGACAATTTTGAAGATCATTCTTGGAGACAACACTGAATATCCTGTGAAGGGCCTTGGATCTGTCAAATTTTATTTGGACTCTAGGGAATTTGTTATTCTTCATGAAGTGATGTATGTTCCGGAACTAAAGAAGAACCTGGTATCTATTTCTGCTTTGGAAGACAAAGGAATGAGAGTAGCCTTCATCAAAGGAAAAGTCCTCACCTGGCCGAAGGAATCCTGAATGAAAGATGCCTTTACATTGGGATCTAGAGTAGAAGGACTCTATAGAGTCATTGGAAGACCTGTGCTGGCAATGGTCCATGACACTAACTATCAAAGTGAGCTGTGGCACGGAAGATTGGCACATCTACATTATGGAGCTCTTTCGAAATTGAAGAAGTTAGTCTTTGGGATTCCTGATGTTCAAGCTAGGCATGATGGAGTTTAGCTAGGGTGTGCTAGTGGAAAAAAGACAAGGGGACCATTACCCTCTAGTAAGAATAAGACTAATGACATCCTCCAACTCATTCATTCTGACCTATGTGGATTGATCCCTGTCCATTCCCTTGGTGGTCATCTCTAATGCATAACTTTCATTGTTGATTTTGTTGATTTTTGGGTAGCATCAGATGTGCTCTAGCTCCGAAATTTTGTGGAGGGGCTAGAACCCATGAGATCTCCAAGACCCAAAAATCGTTTGGAGAAATTCCACCCGGAGTGCATGTTATTCAAATAATGAATTATTTTTAATGGTGCCTAAGTTAAAACTTAGGAAATTAAATTAATTAAAGTGAATTAATGTAAATATGGGTGAGAAGCTTCTAAGTGACGAGGATAAAGTCTAATTTAATCTTAGCCGTTGATTAGAGATTAGATCACAATCGTTGATTTCTCAATAGGAAAAGTATAAAGGAAGGCTTGGGGTCAGTTGGAGAATACACACAGCGAGTGCAGCACTTGAGCTAGATCGAAATTCTGGGGCGTGGTTTGCTGAGAATTTCAGAGTAAGCTTCTAGTGCAGAGAGGGGCAGTTCGGCAATGGGACTTTCGTCTAAGGCCGAGACTACATAATAAAGAGGCAGTGCAACACCAAGGAGAGACAATACAGCTCCAGGAGGGTGATGCAGAAGCTAGAGGGGTTGATGCAGTCATGCAGAGGCAACACCGGGGTTTCTGTGAGGCAGATTGGGCATCAGTTCAGCAGATCGATTTTTGAGCTGGGAAGGCTCACTGGGAGGGTGACGCAGCTCCTAAAGGAGGTGATGCAGTTCCAGCGCAGAGCTGGGAGCAACCATCGCTGCACAGCACCGGGGACAGCGCAGTCACCTACGGGGTTTGTTCATCCAATTGCTCGATTCGCCAAAATATCTGTCTTCGGATAGAGGTACTTCTGCTAGGTTTATTCTCTGTTGGGCGAGCTGGATTTGGCACCTTAGTTGTATTAAAAAATATGCTTAATAACAAAACCCTCATATCTGCTGGACCGGTTTTCCCACATTGGGTTTTTCTCGGGGACATTTATTCCAAAAATAAGTGTGTCCTTTGTGTGGTTGTCTCATTTATTTTTCAGTACTTGATTTGTATATTGGTATAGCCTGCAGTGTATTTGCATTAATATTTTCTGAATAATTCTGAAAATAACTTGATGAACACAAGTACGCAATGCAAATCAGTTGAGCTGCAATAGGATTTCTGATTTGTTAGATTTAGAAATTTTCACATGGTATCAGAGCGATTGCAGATCAAGGAGGACTGAAGCCATCAACGAAAGGACAGAGGAAAATCTGTGCGTGAAGGCAACTGTCCCGAGAGACTGTGCAATTTGAGGCCAAGAGAGCAGAGGAGGGGTGACAGTCACCAAGGGAGGCTCACGCAGAGCCTGCATCAGCTTGATTAGGTGACGCTGTTGCTGCAGAGGGCAACGCAGTGGTTATTGGGCCAGCGTAGAGACTGTTGAGTCTCGGTTTTCTAGTTGCTGGGGGTGCAGCATAGATTTTATCTGGAGTTGTTGGTGGGGTGCTGATTCTGTTGGTGCAGAACAATACCTAGTGGGGAAGAAGCAAAGTAGAGGGAATTAGTTCCTCAAAGATTTCTTGCCAAGAAATCTAGATCTAGTGCTGAGTAGCAACAAAGAGAGATTAGAGAGGGGTGGTTCGACAGTGGTTAGCAGAAGGATTTCCGTGAAGGAAATCGAAATTCAGAGGGAGTTTGTTTTAGAGGATTTCTAGTGCCAAAGAAATCCAGATCCGAGTTTTTTGCTAGGGCAGCAACGAAAGAGGAAGAAGAGAACCAATTCAACATTCATTTGGCAGAGATGGCAGCTGCATCTCCAGGAGGGAGGTGGGCTGATATAGAAATGTAGTTCGATAGAACTACATAAGGGAAGGATCCTTGAGGTGCCCAAGCTCTTCGATCACATACGACTATGGGAGCCCTTAATGACAGTAACAGAACAACGGGAGTCAATTGGTGTGAGGGATGATGGAGCAACAGTGGCAGAGCTAGAGCGCCAAAGTCTGAAGCAACGCAGTGGAGTGTTGCAATAGTGCGGAAGGCATAGAGCAGATACAATAGCAACACAGTAGCATCAAAGGGGCAACACAGATTAGCAACAGAGGTAGCTTCAGCGTCAAGGGGCATCCAGACTGACCAACATGTCAGCTTTTGGGTGGCTTTTCAGTTGCTTACTTCTCAGCAACTGAGTTGCAGTGCAGCAGTTAGTAGTGGTAGTGCTATGGGCAACATGATGTAGCATATTGAGAGGGAGTTGCAGTACGGATGCAACAGTGACAGTGGCAGTGTCATGGGCAGCAGTACAGATTGCTGCAGCGTAGTGGATGAAGGGTAGCAGGCTGAGCATTAGCAATGCAGAGGACTGATGCCGTGGATCAGTGTGATACTTCTGTTGGGCAGTATCACTAGAGCACATTCCTCGCTAAGAGGGAGTGTTGATTTTTGGGTAGCATCGGATGTGCTCTAGCTCCGAAATTTCGTGGAGGGGCTAGAACACATGAGATCTCCAAGACCCATAAATCGTTTGGAGAAATTCCACTCAGAGTGCATGTTATTCAAATAATTAATTATTTTTAATGGTGCCTAAGTTAAAACTTAGGAAATTAAAATAATTAAAGTGAATTAATGTAAATATGGGTGAGAAGCTTCTAAGTGACGAGGATCAAGTCTAATTTAATCTTAGCCGTTGATTAGAGATTAGATCACGATCGTTGATTTCTCAACAGGAAAAGTATAAAGGAAGGCTTGGGGTCAATTGGAGAATACACACAGTGAGAGCAACACTTGAGCTAGATCGAAATTTTGGGGCGTGGTTTGCTGAGAATTTCGGAGTAAGCTTCTAGTGCAGAGAGGGGCAGTTTGGCAGCGGGACTTTCGTCCAAGGTCGAGAATACATAACAGAGAGGCAGTGCAGCACCAGGGAGAGACAGTGCAACTCCAGGAGGGTGACATAGAAGCTAGAGGGGCTGACGCAGTCACGTAGAGGCAGTGCTTGGGTTTCTGTGAGGCAGATCAGGCATCAGTTCAGTAGATCGATTTCTGAGCCGGGAAGGCTCACTGGGAGGGTGACACAACTCCTAGAGGAGGTGACGCAGTTCTAGCGCAGAGCTGGGAGTAGCCATCGCTGCACAGCACTGGGGACAACACAGTCACCTGTGGGGTTTGTTCATCTAGTTGCTGGATTCGCCAAAATTGTTGGAAATACTGAGAGGGGGGATGAATCAGTATTTCTTTTTCTCACTATTGTTTTACTAGTTAAAACATATATGTTCAGAACACAAAATGAACAGCAGGAATAAATGCTTTTATTAATATAACTGTGTAGTAAAATAAATACAATAAATAGATTGTCACACTTGGTTGCCAAGCTCCAACTTGGATTTTGGTGAGGCTCCAACCTCCTGAGCACCAACTCTATTTTGCCAAGACACTAATCTTGGACTTAGGAGCACCAACTCCCAAGGACTTCAATCCTGTTCTATTCTGAGGCTCCAACCTCTTTGGTATACATGGTATACACTGGTGTGCTGCTGCGCTCTTTTCAGCTTCCACTGCTTCTGCTGCCCCCTTTTCTTCTGCTGCTTTCACTATCTCATGCTCAGGTTATACCGTTCACGAACGACAACTCAGTTCTCTGTTTTTGCTGCTTTTATATGCTCCATGCCCCTGTCCATTCGTTTCCTCTTACGTGCTGGCTCTTTGGCTTCCTCCTCACTTGATCGCTTGACACTTCGGCTTCCATTTCTTTGCTTTCCTTTTTTTTTTCTTACAGGCTTTATCGGTGCTTTTAATCACCCATCGGAAGCCACCACCCGAGCGTTTTAATCACCCATCGGAAGCCAGCACCCGAGCGTTTTATCAACCATCGGAAGCCACCAACCGAGCCTTTAATCAACCATCATCGAGCGCTTTAATCAACCATCACTGAGCGCTTTAATCGACTATCGGAAGCCACCTTTTATTCGGCGCTTTCTATCAATAATCAACCATCGGAAGCCACCACCCGAGCCATTAATCAACCATCACACAGGCTTTATCAACCATCGCACAGGTTTTAATATATACCTTAACCCCGCGGCCATGTATCATATAATACACGGAAAACATTATAAACCCCCGCTCTAATTCAAATGCCGGACTTCAATTATTATGCACCCGCCTTTACAATTATCGGTGGGTCCGGATTTCGGCAGTCGCAATAACTCTTAAGCCCAGACCTCCGACGAGGTGCGGACCCGATATGGCTTTAGACTCCCTTTAATATTGTTTCGGGTCCGATGAACATCGGCGTTCGCTGTAAACAATAGAACAGCCTCCTCCGATGCGACGGACCCGACACCCTTTTATGATCCAGCCTATTCAAATTTCGGCTCCGTCAATTCGGCGAGTTCACCTCGGCGACTTTGTAATACAAAGGGTCTGCGGACCCGACACTCCTTTAAGCTCCCTTCTAAAGAGATTTCGGGTCCGGCCTATCGGCAGTTCCCTATTGGCAAATTTGCAATGTAATGGGTCTGCGGACCCGATGCTCCTTTAGGCTCTGTTTTATAATATTTCGGCTCCGACTGTCGCTCTCCCACTTCGAAAGGTTGAAAGTTCATTCCGGACCCGAAACTGTTATTAACTCCAATCTACAGTATTTCGGCTCCAGGTTATCAGCGATATCACATATCGCATCCCCCGATCCTTCCGACGCGATCGCTCCGATATGCCGATTGCCGATTAGATCTCCGCCGTCCATTATTCCTTCAGATCGGACGGTCAGCGCTAAATCGCATATCGCGTCCACTCTCACCCCTAAGGGTTCCGATACGATATCGCTGCTATTTGCCTCCACTCCCGATAATCGTTAATACATGCATATGTGGGTTTTCATTGCCCGAACAATCGCCCGATAGTATTAATGAAAGCATATATGGCTCAACAGCTCCCGATAATGTTGTCTGAGGCATATATGGCTCTGTTTGCTTCACTTGCTCCTGTAGCTCCTCCGATGGCTCTGTATGCTCCTCCTTTTTGGCATATACCGATGGCTCTATATATATTGCTCCTCTTGGCTCCTCTTTCTCCATCTGCTCCTCTCGGTCCACTCTGTTTGCTCCTGTAGCTCCTCCGATGGCTCCTCTTGCTCTGACACTCCTTCTATATGGCTCCTCTTGCTCTGGCACTCCTCCGATATATGTGGCTCCTCTGGCTTGGTCCGCTCCTCTTGGCTCCTTTTGCTCCTCTTGGCTCCGATATGCTCTGTCTCCTCCTCTTGAATATTGCCATATTGACATCAATGACAATCTGTGTCCAACAATCTCCCCCTTTGTTATTGATGGCAATATTCTTCTGCTTTCTCCCCCTTTGACATCAATGGCAAAGGAATGCATACGAACTCCCCCTGTCGAACTGCTCCCCTTGTCCTGCTGCATCTTTATGAATGAACTTGAGTGATGATAAAGAAATAACCCCCATCTTTTGTCGCAGATGTTCGAATGCTTCCCGAGGAAGAGGTTTTGTGAAAATATCAGCTATCTGCTCCTTAGTACTGATATATTCCAGAGCGATGTTTTGTTCAGCTACTTGCTCACGGAGGAAATGATACTTGATTGGTATGTGTTTGGTTCTTGAGTGCATCACTGGATTTTTGCTGAGACTGATAGCACTAGTGTTGTCACAATAAACAGTAATTGGTTGATCTGTACATATGTTGACATCCTTTAGCGCTTCCTTCATCCATAGTATCTGAGTACAATAGTCTGCTGTAGCAATATACTCGGCTTCGGTTGTGGATAATGATATGGATGACTGTTTTTTGCTGAGCCAGGATACCAAACAGTCTCCTAGGAAGAATGCATTTCCACTAGTACTTTTCCAATCATCTATATTTCCAGCCCAATCAGCATCGGTGTATGCAGTTACAGTCAGTGTTGAGCTCCTTGGGTACCAAAGACCGAAATCTGAAGTTCCCTTCAGATATCTGAGGATTCTTTTTACGGCTAATAAATGGGATTGTTTGGGAGCCGATTGAAATCTTCCCACCATTCCTACTGCTTGCATTATATCCGGTCGTGTAGCTGTTAAGTATAGGAGGGCTCCAATCATTGACCTGTAATGAGTTGCATCTACTAGAGGGGAGTCATCATCTTTGCTCAGTTTGCAGTTTGTGGTCATGGGAGTGCTCATGGGTGCACAGTCCTCCATTCCATATTTTTTGAGCATGTCTTTTAGATATTTGGCTTGAGATATACACAATCCTGCTCTGGTTTGAGATACTTGAAGTCCAAAGGAAGTGGGACAGCTCTCCTATCATTGACATCTCAAATTCTTTTGCCATGCTTTGAGAAAATTCATGGCTCATTTCATCATTATTACTAGCAAAAATCAGGTCATCGACATAAACAAGAGCAACTAGTAACTTACCTTGATCTGTCTTTATGTATAGATTGCTTCCAGCCACTCCCTTTTTGAAGCCTTGTTGTTGGAGATAGTTATCCAGTCTTGCATACCAAGCTCTAGGAGCTTGTTTCAACCCATACAAAGCCTTTTTCAACTTACAGACTAGGTCCTTTCCTGCTGTCAGATCAAAACCTTCTGGCTGCTCCATGTAGACTTCCTCCTTGAGTTCCCCATTTAGAAATGCTGATTTCACGTCCATTTGATAGATTTTGAATCCTTTCGAGCAAGCAAATGCTAAAAACATCCTGATAGCTTCCATATGGGCCACTGGTGCAAACGTCTCTTCAAAGTCAACTCCTTCAATTTGCGAATAGCCTTTGCAAACAAGTCTTGCCTTGTTTCTGATAACCTTTCCTTCCTCGTTCATTTTATTTTTGAACACCCATTTGGTTCCTATTATGTTTTTGTCCTTCGGACGAGGTACCAGCTCCCATGTCTTGTTCTTCTCAATTTGGGACATTTCTTCTTCCATTGCTTTTACCCAATGAGGATCCTTACTTGCTTCTGTGAATGTTTCTGGTTCTATCATAGATAGGAGGGCAATGGCTTTTCTCTTGGGTGAGGTTGTTATCCTTCTTCTAGTCTGCACACCTTCATCTTTATCGCCAATGATCTGTTCTTCCGGATGATATCTTTCTACATACTTCATCTTTGAAGGGGTATGAGGTGGTTCTCTTTCCTCTTCTTCTTCTTCATCATCTATCTCTTCTTCTTTAGGTTCTTCTTCTTCAATGAGAAAGTCATCTTCTTGTTCTTCAATTTCCTTTTCTGGAAGATCTTCATCAACCTTTACATCGATGCTTTCCACTATTTTCTTCAGTCGAAAATTGTAGCACTTGTAAGCCTTGCTTCGTGGAGAATATCCAAGAAATATCCCCTCATCAACCCGAGAATCAAATTTTCCAGGTGAACCATCATTTATTTTTATGAAGCACTTGCTTCCAAATATTTTGAAATACTTCACCGAAGAAGGTCTCCCTTTCCATAGCTCATAAGGAGTTTTGTCACAATTTGGTCTCAATTGAGTCCGATTCAATGTATAGACAACTGTCCCTACTGCTTCCCTCCAAAATTTAGGTTGTAGATCTGCTGCTAACAGCATGGTTCTTGCCATTTCTTGGACAGTTCGGTTTCGTCTTTCAACTACCCCATTTTGCTGAGGTGTTCTGGCAACCGAGTATTCCCTTTTAATTCCATGAATATTGTAGAACTCTCTGAACTCGTTTGATGTGAATTCTCCTCCTCTGTCTGTTCTGAGACACTTAATTTTTGAATCTTTTTCATTTTCTACAAGGGCTTTTAGATTCTTAAAACACTCAAAAGTTTCAGATTTATACTTTATGAAATATATCCACATCATTCTAGTATAATCATCAACAAATAATACAAAGTACCTTTCTCCTTGGAGTGCTTGATTTCTAGTTGGCCCAGGCCCCACACACATCAGCATGTATGATCTCCAAAGGCTTTGATGTATAGTGTTCCTTTGTCTTGTGGCTGGTTCTGGTCTGTTTTCCATGTTGACATGGACCACACACTGCTTGATTTGGTTTGGACAACCTTGGGATGTCTTGTACAACTTTGATCTTGCTGATATTGACCAGATTTTCGAAGCTGGTATGTCCAAGTCTCTTGTGCCACAACCAACTCTCATCTGCCTGACTCAAGTAGCATTTGTTCTCCTGAATCTTGTTCAGAACGTAAATATTGTCTGGTGTTCTTACTCCTTTTGCCACAAGTTTCCCAGAGACAGAGTTCCTTATTTCACAGTCTTTGGTGCTGAAGACAACCTTATGTCCTTGATCACAAATTTGGCTGACACTCAGAAGGTTGTGTTTGAGTCCGTCAACCAGCAGAGCATCTTGAGCTTTTCCTTTTCCATTGATCAGAGTAACTGTTCCTCTTCCTGCAATTTTGCCAGTTCCGCTTCCAAAGGACACATTCCCTTCCTTTTTGCTCAGTGAGATAAATTTCCTTCTGTCTCCTGTCATGTGTCTGGAGCACCCACTATCCACAAACCACTGGTTTCCATTATTTTGCGCAAATAGAGCCAGGCCGCATTTGTCCATTGCAGAGATCTTGTTGCTCGTCTTTCTTCCTTTGAGTGGGCAGTTTTGTTCATAGTGTCCATTATTGTAGCAAAAAGAGCAAGTCAGATCAAATTTAGTCAAGGGATCGAATGAATTGAAGGTTTTGATTTGTCCCTGTCTTTTGGGAGCATATGAGTTGATTACTCGGTCCTTTTGCGTTGTCTTTTCACTTCTGCGAGCCATACAGTGTCTAGCTTGGTGACCGAAGTTTTTACAGTGAAAACAGTGTCCAAGAAATATGGTTTTGAAGTAACCACGGTTTAATTCGCTTTCCTTTCTGAGAATTACTCCTCCCTCGTCCTTTGGATTTTTGATGGGCCCTTGGTGGGGTACAGATTTGTATTTGCTGTAGTGTCCATGATTCGACTCCACATTCTTCTTTGGAATAACTCTTTCTTTATTCTTGGAATCTGGGATGCACTTTTGATAAGATACTTTTTCATCTTTTGGGTTGTAGGAAAGTGCATCGGCATAGCTTTTCGCACTATTCTTAGTGCTTGAGGATTCTCCCTTGAAACCTATTCCAGACTTATCATGTTGAGGTTTTTGATTTTTCAGAATAGTATCAAGTATTTGAGAGCTTTTACAACCCTTTTTAATTTGCTCCAACTCCTTTCTCAGAGATACTACTTCGGCCTCACGTTCTTCACAAGTCTCTTCTTTTTCCTTAAGCTTTGTTTCCAAGAGATCTTCTCTCCTTATTTCCTCGTTTTCCACTTTGAGAGAGATAATTTTGTTCCGCAGTTTCTCGTTCTCTTCAATGGCACTTATTAACAGTTCATCCGCATTTCCTTCTGGCCCCGAGTCATCATCATCTGTGAGTGCCATGAATAATGCTTCTTGGCTTTCATCATGATCGCTTTCCTCATCTGATTTCTTTTTGATGACCATAAACTCATCCTCATCAGAGTCACCTTGCTTGGAGAGAAGGTTTTTCTTATTGAACCCTTTCTTTTTGTATGTCATTCTTTTAGAATTTCTTTCATCATCACTGTCTTGTTTATGAGGACATTTTGCTGCATAATGACCTATTTTACCACATTTAAAATAGATAAGAGGATACTTGCCTTTAAGCTTAGATCCTCTCTTCAGCTTTCGTACATATTGAGCCAATTCGGATTCCACATCTGACTCATCACTACAATCATTCCTTTCTTTCCCTTTCTTTGACTTTGAGGCCTTGAATGCTGCATCTTTGGAGCTAGGTCCACCTTTCCTCATTTCATAGGCAGTGAGAATTCCATGGAGTTCATCCATTTTGAGGGTGTCAAGATCCTTTGATTCTTCTATAGCACTTATTTTGGAGTCAAATCTGTCTGGAAGGGACCTTAATACCTTTTGTACAATAGTACTTTCTTCGACTTTTTCGTCCAATCCTTTCAGGGAATTTACCACTTCAGCTACTCGGAGGAGGTATGCTGCAATGTCTTCTTCATCTTCCATCTTCAAGCTTTCAAATTGCCTTCTGTGAGTTTGAAGCTTTGCCTTTTTGACTTTTGAGTCTCCATCGTACAAGCCAACTAGCTTCTCCCACATTTCTTTCGCAGAGTTACAGTGCATGATTTTTGTAAACTCGGAATCAGTGATTCCACTAGTGATGGAGTTCATGGCCTTTGCATTTGCAATGTAGGCTTTCCTCTCGTCTTGGTCTGTTGGAAGAGTGGAAGTCGCTTGGTATTCAGTTTGACAAAAATGCCAGACTTCAGGTCCAAGGGACATTAAGTAGTAAGTCATTCTTTTCTTCCAGAACCCAAAGTTAGTGCCATCGAACAGAGGAGGTTTTCCTGATGCTTCATGATTTCTCATCATGGCTGCTGATCCTTCTTCAAGCTGTTAGGCTAGAATGAAGAAGCCCGCTCTGATACCAATTGTTGGAAATACTGAGAGGGGGGGTGAATCAGTATTTCTTTTTCTCACTATTGTTTTACTAGTTAAAACATATATGTTCAGAACACAAAATGAACAGCAGGAATAAATGCTTTTATTAATATAACTGTGTAGTAAAATAAATACAATAAATAGATTGTCACACTTGGTTGCCAAGCTCCAACTTGGATTTTGGTGAGGCTCCAACCTCCTGAGCACCAACTCTATTTTGCCAAGACACCAATCTTGGACTTAGGAGCACCAACTCCCAAGGACTTCAATCCTGTTCTATTCTGAGGCTCCAACCTCTTTGGTATACATGGTATACACTGGTGTGCTGCTGCGCTCTTTTCAGCTTCCACTGCTTCTGCTGCCCCCTTTTCTTCTGCTGCTTCCACTATCTCATGCTCAGGTTATACCGTACACGAACGACAACTCAGTTCTCTGTTTTTGCTGCTTTTATATGCTCCATGCCCCTGTCCATTCGTTTCCTCTTACGTGCTGGCTCTTTGGCTTCCTCCTCACTTGATCGCTTGACACTTCGGCTTCCATTTCTTTGCTTTCCTTTTTTTTTTTTTTTCTTACAGGCTTTATCGGTGCTTTTAATCACCCATCGGAAGCCACCACCCAAGCGTTTTAATCACCCATCGGAAGCCACCACCCGAGCGTTTTATCAACCATCGGAAGCCACCAACCGAGCCTTTAATCAACCATCACCGAGCGCTTTAATCAACCATCACCGAGCGCTTTAATCGACTATCGGAAGCCACCTTTTATTCGGCGCTTTCTATCAATAATCAACCATCGGAAGCCACCACCCGAGCCATTAATCAACCATCACACAGGCTTTATCAACCATCGCACAGGTTTTAATATATACCTTAACCCCGCGGCCATGTATCATATAATACACGGAAAACATTATAAACCCCCGCTCTAATTCAAATGCCGGACTTCAATTATTATGCACCCGCCTTTACAATTATCGGCGGGTCCGGATTTCGGCGGTCGCAATAACTCTTAAGCCCAGACCTCCGACGAGGTGCGGACCCGATATGGCTTTAGACTCCCTTTAATATTGTTTCGGGTCCGATGAACATCAGCGTTCGCTGTAAACAATAGAACAGCCTCCTCCGATGCGACGGACTCGACACCCTTTTATGATCCAGCCTATTCAAATTTCGGCTCCGTCAATTCGGCGAGTTCACCTTGGCGACTTTGTAATACAAAGGGTCTGTGGACCCGACACTCCTTTAAGCTCCCTTCTAAAGAGATTTCGGGTCCGGCCTATCAATAGTTCCCTATCCGCAGATTTGCAATGTAATGGGTCTGCGGACCCGATGCTCCTTTAGGCTCTGTTTTATAATATTTCGGCTTCGACTGTCGCTCTCCCACTTCGCAAGGTTGAAGGTTCATTCCGGACCCGAAACTGTTATTACCTCCAATCTACAGTATTTCGGCTCCAGGTTATTGGCGATGTCACATATCGCATCCCCCGATCCTTCCGACGCGATCGCTCCGATATGCCGATTGCCGATTAGATCTCCGCCGTCCATTATTCCTTCAGATCGGACGGTCAGCGCTAAATCGCATATCTCGTCCACTCTCACCCCTAAGGGTTCCGATACGATATCGCTGCTATTTGCCTCCACTCTCGATAATCGTTAATACATGCATATGTGGGTTTTCATTGCCCGAACAATCGCTCGATAGTATTAATGAAAGCATATATGGCTCAACAGCTCCCGATAATGTTGTCTGAGGCATATATGGCTCTGTTTGCTTCACTTGCTCCTGTAGCTCCTCCGATGGCTCTGTGTGCTCCTCCTTTTTGGCATATACCGATGGCTCTATATATATTGCTCCTCTTGGCTCCTCTTTCTCCATCTGCTCCTCTCGGTCCACTCTGTTTGCTCCTGTAGCTCCTCCGATGGCTCCTCTTGCTCTGACACTCCTTCTATATGGCTCCTCTTGCTCTGGCACTCCTCCGATATATGTGGCTCCTCTGGCTTGGTCCGCTCCTCTTGGCTCCGATATGCTCTGTCTCCTCTTGAATATTGCCATATTGACATCAATGACAATCTGTGTCCAACAAAAATATCTGTCTCCAGATAGAGTTACTTCTGCCAGGTTTATTCTCTGTTGGGTGAGCCGGATTTGGCACCCTAGTTGTATTAAAAAATCTGCTTAATAATAAAACTCTCATATTTGTTGCACCGGTTTTCCCACATTGGGTTTTTCCGGGGACGTTTAGTCCAAAAATAAGTGTGTCCTTTGTGTGGTTGTCTCATTTATTTTTCAGTATTTGATCTGTGTATTGGTGTAGGCTGTAGTGTATTTGCATTAATATTTTCTGAATAATTCTGAAAATAACTTGATGAACCCAAGTAGGTAAAATAAATTTAGTTGCAGTAAGATTTCTGATTTGTTAGATTCAGAAATTTTCACAGATTGCTCTAGGAAGACATGGATATAGTACTTGAAGCATAATGATGAGGCCTTTGATACGTTCAATGACTTCAAGGCATTGATTGAAAATCAAACAGGGAAGAAAATTAAAGTCTTTAGGTCTGACAACGGTGGAGAGTACATTTCGAATGAGTTCATAGACTTTTGCAAGAAGGAAGGTATCAAGAAAGAGACTATTGTGCCCAATAATCCTGAACAAAATGGAGTGGTTGAAAGAAAGAACATGTCTATTGTAGAAGCTTCCCGTGGTATGCTCCATGATCAAAAGCTGCCAAGTTCCTTTGGGGAGAAGTGACAAATACAACAGTATATTTCCAAAACAGGGTTCCTCGTCAAGCATTGGACAATAAGACTCCCGAAGAAGTATTCATAGGTATGAAGCTCCAAATTCATCATCTTAGGATATTTGGGTGCCTTGTGTATTTCCATGCGCTGAAGGACAAGGAAGAAACTTGAAACCACTGGAAGAAAAGGTATGTTTGTTGGGTACTGTGAAAATTCTAAAGCATTTAGAATATACATACCTGGTCAGAGGAAGATTGAGATTAGCAGGGATGTAACATTTGATGAATATGCTACCTTGGAAAAGCAAGGGACCTTCCTCTACCTCCTCCTCTCGAGAAGAAAGATGATGATATGGATCTTCTAGAAGGACCTTCCGACCCTGAATCTGAGAAGGAGATAGTTGATGATCCTATTTGGACCCTCCAAGTGATTCTCTTGCTAGGAGGATACAACTATGGCTTCAAGTTACATTACAAGATGCTGAGAGACACATCCCCGCTAAAGGGACTTTTAGAGAGAGCAAGAAGCCATGCAGGTATCAGGGATACCTTGTTGCCATGAGTACAATCATTCAAGCTAAGCCACCTACCTTTGAAGAAGCTATGAAGGAATAAGTGGAAGGATGCCATGGCTGAAGAATATGAATCTATTATGAAGAATGATGTATGGGATGTCATTCTGAGACCGAAAGGGAAATCAGTGGTGACTTCAAAATGGCTATATAAAATCAAGCATGGAGCTGATGGAAGAATTGAGAAATACAAGGCAAGGTTTGTGGCCCGAGGGTTCTCCCAGAAAGAGGGAGAAGATTATGATGATATATTTGCTCTCATTGCTCGCTACACAACCATTAGATCGATTGTTGCCCTTGTTGCTAGTCAAGGATGGACTCTTCACTAGATGGATGTAAAGACGACATTTCTTCATGGCATGTTATAGGAAGAAGTTTATGTTGAGCAGCCACAGGGATTTGAAGTGAAGGACCGAAAGACACATGTTTGTAGGTTGAAGAAGGCATTATATGGCTTGAAGCAAGCCCCCAGAGCATGGTATGCCTATATTGACAGTTACCTGGTGAAGCTTGGATTCACGAGAAGCAACACTGATCCCAACCTCTACTTCAAGGTGGTCCAAGGTATGCCTTTGATTTTGGTTCTATATGTTGATGATTTATTCTTGATAGGTAGTGAGCCCTTGATGCTCGAGTGTAAGAGGGAGCTAGCCTCTGAATTCGAGATGAAGGATCTCGGTATGATGCACTATTTCTTGGGACTAGAAGTTTGACAAAGACATGGCGAGATTTTCCTATCTCAAGGAAAATATGTTGTGGAACTGTTGGAGAGATTTGGAATGACAAAATGCAAATCCTTGGCCACCCCGATGGAAATTAATTTCAAGAAGTTGTGTGGAGATGTTGCTGGACTTGACCTAGCAAATCCTTTTGAGTATAGACAACTGATTGGGGCATTGATGTTTCTTGTAAATACCCATTCAGACATATGCTTTGCAATGAACACCTTGAGTCAATTTATGACTGAGCCCCTCCATGCACATTAGGTTGCTACCAAACACATTCTGAGATACTTGCATGGGACTGTTAACCTTGGTTTGAGATATTCTACTAGAGATGTACGATTGCATGGATATACTGATGTTGATTGGGCTGGAAACGTTATTGATAGGAAGAGTACATCATGGTGTTGTTTTAGCTTGGGTTCCACTATGATATCTTAGATGAGTAGTAAACAAATATCTGTAGCTTGAAGCATGACCGAGGCAGAATACATAGCTGTTGGCATGGCTTGCTGTGAGGTAGTCTGGTTGAGAAAGCTCTTCGGAGAGCTATTTGAGCAGGTCCTGGATACTACTGTGATATATTGCGACAACAAGAGTGGGATCCGATTGGCAGAGAATCCTGTATTTCATGACAAGTCCAAGCACATTGAGATCAGGTACCACTACATTCGAGACATGGTACGAAGAGGAGCCATACGATTCCATCACATATTGGCAGATGAGTAGAGAGCGGATATTCTCACCAAGGCTTTATCGAAAGGGAAGTTCTTGGTCTTTAGAGAGCAGCTTAGACTGATGGATGTGAGCCTCCCGGTAAGGGTCTTGGCTGATCGAGAACACTGAGCTATGATCTTCCCCCCTATTTGAGCTCACAGGGAGAGGAATTGAGCCTGAAAGCTCCTGGGGTTGAGGTATCTCTGGACAATAGGATGGTTGTGATCCTTACCCTTTGAGGTAAGTGGATCTCGCCTATTGTCACCATAGGGTGTGCGTGATCCTTGTCACTTATGACAAGATGGGTATCTCCCCCTATCATGATTGACAAAGTATACCCCAGTATGCATCCTACCCACAAGCAGGGCTTGTTGGGATTGCCTCCCCATTTGGCCAATGGGTTGAGAAGACTTGAGTAGGTGTGATCCTTGCATAGCAAGTGGATCTCCCTTAGGTAGGCTTGGGTAGGTGTGATCCTTTCATAGCAAGTGGATCTCCCTTAGGTAGGCTTGAGTAGGTGTGATCCTTGCATAGCAAATGGATCTCCCTCAAGTATATAGGATGCAGGTGTTCTACCACTTGAATCTTCAGGGTCAACTTGGGAAGATCAACAAACATTGGGATGGTTGTGATCTCTACCCTATATATAACAAGTTGATCTCGCCTGTTGACTAGACAACAGGATGGATGTGATCCTTGCTGGTAGATGGATCTCGCCCAATTGTCATTGGATAGAGGTTTGTAGCTTAAGCTCCCCTATGATGTCAAATTCTTCTTCTTTTAGATTCGAGAGTGTTCAACAGATGAAGTACAGATGAGCAAAGATAAGCAGAGATGACCAAAGACGACATTTGATTTGATGATGACAAGACATTTGTGATGGGACATACTTTGCAGTTGGAAATTTCTCCCTAGCTAAGAGGGAGTGTTAATTTGGCAACTCATGGACAAATTCCCTCCATTGGACATTATTCCTCATTTAGAGAGACCCAACATTTCCCTTGGAAGGGCTCAATTTGGTTAAGGAAAAGCGTATTTTTGATGGAAAAATCCACAATGGCACAAAAGTTTAGGTCGGCCTAAGAGGCTAATTAGCCCTCCTCCAGTGCCTATAAATTCAAGTCAAGGTACCTCATTTGGAGCCCTCACATCAAGCATCTCTCTCTTCTCTCATTGGTTCGTACAATCTGAAATATTGCAGCTCATCTCTAGACTCCCACATGTGCGAGCAAGAGGATGCATACAATTGCAGGGGGTTGAAATCTATTTTGACTAGCACTTTGACTTTTGGTGATTGGGCATGATTTGAATTGTTTTGACTTGGGATTTTGGACTGTTTTGGAGGATTGGATTTCTTGGCACAAAAATCAAGAATTTTTGGGCACTTTCACTGTGGTTGACTTTAGATCTGCAACTAGGGTTTCAACTGCCTTTGACTTTGACTTTGATTGAAATTGAAGAAGATTTTTCACTATTTTTTATGGCACTTTGACCAACTGAGAAGGCTGCATTCTTTGACTATTGACCAAGTTCATTTGGAGGATTGTTGACCATTGACTTCTTGCTGCTATTGCTACCGATGACTTTGACTAGCGTTAACTTTGTCCAGATTTGAATATTGGCTCATGTTTTGGATCTTGGTTGGTTGTTTTGTTGGATAAGTCAAACGCTAGACTTTTACTCTTGTTGATGAATTTGGATCATTTAACTCTGCTGAACATTTTATGACAATCAAATAAGAAGAAGAATTTGAAAGGGTTTTCCCCTTGAGGGGTTTTTCCCTGGTCTTTGACCAAATCTTGGTGTCTCTTGTTGTCTCTTATTGCTCATTGTTTTTTACTGTTCTATCCACAATTTCAATTGTTTACTGGAAGATAATTTGGTTGCTAATTGAAGTTAGGAATTGGGAATTGGGCTAAAGTAACTGTAATAGCGTAAAGCAGTGGAAAATTAACAAATTGTATCAATTTATGCCCAAATATCTATTTCATGACCTCATTTTAGGAATCCCATGACCATTGTACATCTAATGGCATTGATTTGGTAGAATGAAAGGCATTCTATCAAAAGATAACTGCTACTGAAGTTGGCCACTTTCGAAACATGTGCTAAAATCCCAATGTAACCTAAAATGTGTCATGTCAAATTGCGAATGCCATTAGGTAGAGAAACATTAAGCATCATATTCTAACTTGACATTAACTCAGAATTTATACCATTTACTAAGATAAGATATGGCGGGGACATGATCAACCCTATTACATGTGTTAACGCCCAAGAGGAGAAATAGTTTCTAGGAAAAGCAATCAAGGAACATGCATAGTGATAGATGGTATGGTTTGTTAGGTAACTTAATGAGTTGCATTGAATAGTCATGTGAGATTGTTTAAGATATTCATTCGCTTAAGTGCCTTTGAAATATTAGGGAGCACTTATGCATTGGGTTACTCTTTCCTCAAAATTGTTTTTGACTACCACTTTACTTGTTTTTTTCTTTGTTTTTCTTTGTTCTTTGTTTTTATTTCATGTAGTCCTTTTTTTAGGTAAGCATTTCATTGCATAGGACTTGGGGTAATGACCTCATAGTGAGATGGCATTACTCAAGCTTTATTTTGACTCGTGAATTTTATTTTTATTTTGCTCTTCACCTCGAGCTTATAGCTCTTTGAGGGTGAGGCTCTTCTCATTGGACTATGAAGCATGAACCTTTATTGTTTGTAACATATGACAACCAACCCATGAACGGGACAATGAAAATTAGGAAAGATGGAGCGTGTTACGTATGGATTGGGATATGGACATGCTACACCTTCTGAAGACCCCTAGTAGTACAACTCAATCAAAGAGTGAACACTTTATCTAAGGGGTGACTATGACCCACGATGGCAAAATGAGGCAAATAGGATAAATTTAGAGTTGTCAAATTTTACAAAGGCCCTAGATGTTTGGTGATCTATGTTCTTTTTAACTAAATAAATTAGATATGAGCATATTTAATCACATAAATGAATATTTCTCAACATGCAACAATCACACATATGTTTGGAAAGATGAGTATTGGAAGCAATAAATGAAAAACACACATGCACAATGCTTTTCACCTTGAAATAAGCTTATCATTCCTGTTACCTACCAAAAGTGGGTGATCCCATAGGGGAATTTCTCTCTTAACTATCTCTTCATCCGATAGCCAACAATCCTTGACAATCACTGATATAGCCAATATATTGTGCCATTTGATCTCCGCTCCCTGCATCAGTCATATGTTTCCTTGCCCATCTATTGAGAGTGTATGTTAGAAGGTGGGAATTGCCTGCATCAGTCATATGTTTCCTCGCCCGTCTATTGAGAGTGTATGTTAGAAGGTGGGAATTCCAACCCAAAAGGTATTTTTTCATTGTGAAATTGGGTGCTTATGCTTGTTTCTCTTGGGCATTTTGGGCATGGGTTATTGGGTGACTTGGAAGAAGGAAGGGCTTTGATCGTGGTTTTGTTCCCTCACCTTAAATCAATGTCACATGGTTTGAGTTCGACAATGATAAAGTTTGATTCGAATTCAAATTTAACGATGAGGTTTGGATAAGGTTCTCCATTAGGTTCATCCATATACATATATAAATTTTTTAATATATATATAAACTTAATATTATATATAATGTTCATTTATTTATAAGTTATATTAATTATAATATATAAGATTTATTAATTTATAATATATGTAAGATTAATAAAATTTATAATAATATTAACTTTAATTCTTTTAGTTATATATATTTTAAAATATATTACTTTATTATTTATATATTATAATTTACCCATTTTCTTAGTAATCCATAACCTATCATTTTAGACGGGTATTAATGCATTAGTTGAATTTTGAACCTTTCATTTGGCTTCATATGGATCAGGATATACGAAGGGGTTGGGATCCACATAATTATGACGGGGGAAATATCATTATAATTTGCGCTTCAATTCATAGACCCTTGAATCAGTTTCAGAGCCGCCATCCGTTCATTGCTATATTTGGTTTCAACAGAGGGGTAACGCCAGTCAGGCGGAGGGGCGAAAGAATTCATTTATTATTCATGTCTTGCATGGAATTAATCCATTTAGCTGAGAGTGGCTGGGCCTAGTAGTCTACCCACTCGTGAGTTAAAGATTCATGTATGCAGTGTGTTGGCCCATGGGTAATCCAAACTTGCACTTCTAAACCATATCACGAGTTTAAAACCAGTGTATTTCAAAGCGAACCTGCACGAAATGTCCTAGGCAATCTTATGCGACATGTTGTGGGTAATCCAAATCTTACATGAATTTAAATCGAAAAATAAGCCAAACCTACACAATTGAACCTCGAACTTGCACCAAAAATCAACCGAACCTATACGAATTTGAATGAACCTTAACAAATTTTTTGAGGTTCGCTGAATTCCAAACCTCCAGGTTCGGGTCTGGCGAACCTTGTGACATAGCCTTAAATGGGGGATTAATCCTCAATCCTAGTCTTGTGGGATCTCCCTATTCTTTTTCCATGACACTGGAGAATTTAGGTTAGGGTCTTATAATCTCTGAAACTACCAATCCAAATGCCACAACAAGCTACTTTTGCACAGTAGAATAGAAACAATAGTAAATCAACACGTGCATGCATATACAACTTTTTACAATTTTTCAATAACCCAAATTTGTTGTATTATAAGCTTATAATACAATAGTCTAGGGCTCCTGTACCAAGGATCATGGCCCTCATACAATCACTGGTACAAAGAATACAACTAGGTTTTGGTGTCAGTTCTTTGACAACCAATGTACCCTGAACAAAATGCATTGACCGTCTAGCTGATGTAGCATGCCTTCACAACTCCTCTTGGTCGTACCTTGAACACATCTGCCCGGTCCTTTGGCTCCCGATCTGCAACAACACCTCTTTGCCTCTATCAATGATCCTGCTCCTTTAGGTCACTGAACACGGCTCCAATCTGCCCTCTAGTTGATCATTCGTCCATCAATGACTCAACACATAGGGTCTTCTTGCGAGTTGTTCACAACTCTGTTTGTGAACAACTCTAGACTGCCCACTGCTGCTCCTCAGCTCCTTTGGGACTTCTTGCCCACTAGCTGCTCCTTAGTCCTTCAAGAACACAACTCTTAGAGACTTATTTCCATTATTGCCTTCCTGTGCTTCCCAATGAAGACAAACTTAAGGCATGGAGGGCTGCCACCTATCACTGTCAAAAGTCCTTCTCCAACAACAAACTTGGGCTGATCCACCTGCTCACTTAGTTGTCCTTTGTCCTTCAAAGGTGTCAACACTTGAGTTGCTCCAAGACTCTGCCTCTCCTAGCAAACCAAACGTCCTTCTCTCATATGCACTTAAGGCCCCCAAGATCATCTACTTGCTGTGAAAATTTCACTACTGAAATCCTATTGCAACAATTGGAATTAATTCTTCTAACTGATAAATTAATTATACAATTTACTGCTATGACAACAATGAATTAATCACATCGAAATCTTCACAAAAAAACATTGCGGAAGATAAACTGGAAATTGAGAAAATACTGGCGCACACAAATATAACATCATTAATTTTGGACAAAAGTCCCCGAAAAAACCTTATGTGGGAAAACCGGTGCAACAGTTAAGGCTTTATTATTAAGCAACAGTGAGAAATTTCTTAGTACAACTGGATGCCCAAACTGGCAATCCACTATAGGAAAACTAACCACAAAAATTAGTGAGACAAATTTTGTCTCACCTGGCATCGATCCAACTCCAAAACTGGAAAATACTGGGCTCCATGAAACCCTTGCTTCAGCCTCTGCGTCAAATCTGTGCAAACACTTGTACGCCCTATTTGGAACTGCAACTGATCAAGCTGTCTGCCCAATCCAACCTCGGAGAATGACTCGCTGACCCCTTTTGGAAATTCTCCCGGCCTCCAACAACTAAATCGACCCTTTGTCTGGCCAAATCGAACTCTGCCTTTGAAGCTTTTGCACCAGCACTGTGCAACCTCATTGAGGAAACTGAACCCTCCTGAAGCTAACTCTCTGGAAATGGAAACCATCTATCAGACTCAAGTCTCTACCCCTCTTTGTCTCTGTGTCCCCTCTCTGGCTTGAACTCTTCCAACAGAATGCTGCTGCTCTCTGGAAAGTCCAACTGCCTAAGGAAATCGATCTCAAGTGTGTTCCTCCATCTATCCATCGACTTCTTATAATCTCCTGTTGGGATTTCAACGACCAAGATTAAAACTTAATCAATGGATGAGATTATTTCTTAGTGAATCCATGTGAGTTTCTAGAGAAATCTCACCTTCCTCAATTAATTGCTGTTAATAATAATTTTCTCTAAAGTTAGACTTAGGAAAAAATTTAATTACTGATTAATTAACTTAATTAAGGCATTTCTAGGTGGATTTTCCTGAAACCTTTTCTAGGTTATCGAGTCCTAGTGTTTCTTAGCCTCTTTGACAACTGTCGAGACTAGAACACCATACGATGCTACAAAAACTAATGCTCCCTCTTAGCGAGGAAGGTGTTCTAGTGTCGTACTGCTACAACACCCTATCTCTAGATCACCCTCTATACGCTGTTGATGTCTGGTCACTGTGACTACTTGCTACTACCCACCAACTACTACGCAACTTTGATGCTGCATCTGTGCTATTGCTGACATTGCTATACTGTTACCAACTCTGCATCTGCACTGCAACTCCCTCTCAACTGTCGTTGTTGCTACTACAACTGAGAAGCATCCAAAATACTGAACCAACTGTGTCTTTGTGTTGTAATTGTCTCCTGAGCGTTTGACTGCTACTAGCCTCTGCACTGTCCACTGGGAATTTGCGCCGTTGCTGACTCTGCTATTGAGCCTCCTGCTCTGTTGTCAACACTACTCTGTGCTCCTTAGCACCTGACTGCAACTAGTCTGCAACTGTCACTCTAGAATTTGACTGCATCAACTGACACTGATCCTCCTGCCTCTGAATAATGTGGGCCCCTGTAACAAGGTAATGATCCATGAGGAAGACACGTCAATGGACCCTGCCCAAATATCTGCCCAACTTTGGGACTATAGCTCCATATTGCCCCATGTCACTCTTGGAGGTATAGCTGCAAACATGGCAAAATATTCCTCCAAACTGGAGGACAATTTGTCAATCTCTGCGGATGTTGCCGCCTGGTCCTGCTTGTCCTTCTTCCTTTGAGGACACTGAGTATTGTAGTGGCCAAACTCGCCACACCTGAAGCACTTGACCTTAGACAAGTCCTTCTTTTTCTTCTTCTCCCCCTGTGTGCCTTGTCCCTGACTGGGAACCTTTGTTGCAAGGGCCACGTTCTCTTCCTCCTCCCACCTTTCGAACCCTTATTGCTGCTTCCGTTGATGGAGGTCTTCAGAAGTACTCGCCTCATCTCCTTTGTTGCAGGTTTGGCCACATCCTGTCCCACCTAGGTAGAGTATCTCGTCCCAAAATGCCTTGGACAATGATCTCCCAATCCTTTGAGACACTATTTAGTGCCAAACGTACAAGCTTTGTATCTTGAGGCGCCTCCCCAATGGTTGCAAGTTGATCCCAGATTTCTTGAATTTTGGTGAGAAAGGGATCAAGCCTTCACCCTTATACATCTTGATGCTTCTCGGGCCACTAGTATGACCTCCCTCTCTCTATATGAAGTGTATGGCCTCCACCAATCTCACTGTTGGTTGATCTATTGTGCAAACTTGAAATCAGCCTCCCTCTCAGAGTGAATGCTTTTTCTTTTTCTTTTGTAAATTAACACACTTTATTTTACCCAAATATCTCAAAGATACATAGTTGATATATCCAGTGAACTGAGAAAGTTTTTGTTATCTCTTGGGGATACATGTGTATCCACAATCCCAACTTCTTTATTTATCTCACAGTACAAAAAAGGCCAGCCAACTAGTTCCAAGTTACAAAAAAGACCATCATACAAGAATAATATTACAAAACATTGCAAAATTCTAAATAGACTAACAAACATGAACATCATTCAGATTTAGAGGAAGAGATGGGAGCTGTGTCCCTGGCACTCAATCTAGGAGGTGCAGTAGTGTCTGAATCACAATGAAGGTGCCCTTCCACATGGGCCATACTTGAGTCGAGCCTGCCCAAGGTGAAGCTCTGGTTCCTCAACATCCTCGTAATGTTCTCCAAAGTAGAAAACACATTGTACCTTTCCACTTGATTATATTTCAAAACCAAACAAAGCACAACCTTCATTTTCCAGTGTATAACAACAAAGTTAAGATATTGCTTTTTCCATCCTTGGTGTGACTAGGATTTAGAACCCAACAAGAAACCTCATCCATAATCTCAAAGTTCGAGTGGGATTGCCCTTCGCTCCTGCCCGAGTCTCTAATTTCCATCTCTTCCACGGAAGGTCACAAACTTGGTATCTAGAGATTTACCATTGATCCTCTATGCAATGATTAAAGTCATTCAAAAATTCAAACCACAGCTGGCACTCAGACACAAATGACCTAAAAACCAGGTCAAGTCAAGACATATGTGGTCTGACCCACAGACCACTGTCAACTGGACACTCTCCAGTAGAATGCCAAAGTTGTCCATTTCAGCTCTTTTTCTGTTTTTGTGAAGGGATTTTTGATTGGTGAGACCAAACTCCAACAAGCAGCTAGGACACAACTACAACATACCTCTACTATTTTTAGGGTAAACTAAATACTGCAGATTTTCAACAGCAATAGCATCTCAGGGACATTTTGTGATTTTTGTTGAACTAATTTGGGGAGCTAGGGCACAAATTTGCACTTCTCAGGCTGTTTTCACCAGCTAGCTGTTAAGGCAAAACTTTATGATCTGATTTTCAAAGAATCAAGCTTCATCTTGTCACTTCTATGGCAGCTAGAGCACACTTTCAGACCTGATTTTTCACCAGAAAGCACAGCTATAGAACACTTTAAGCATATTTTCAGCGTTGGTTTCTTCACAACCAAGTTTTTCATTGCTAGGGCAGCATTTTTGTTAAGTTTCCGAGATCATTTTGAGTTGAAATAACTCATTTTCAGATCCGATATTCTGAGCAGGAGAAGGGCATTCAGCTGGCCCTCAGTCCTGATATATTTCGAAAATATCAACTTCAGATTTGACATTTCTCAGACATGGCTCGTAAGATTTATAATTATCATTTTCCCATTATTGCTTCATACCATGGTTCATGGCATACTTTATGCATTGTGTACTTCATAATAAAATTACAGACATCCAAACAGATTAATTTCACACCACAAATCCAAAAAAAAGTGAATAAAATTTATTTTTTACGCTGCCCAGCTGTTTTCCAATGATTAGGCCTGGTCAATACGGACTCGGCCTGGTTGACCGAGTCATTGATGACTAGCCCAAGTCATTGGATGACTCGGCCTGGTCATCAATGACTCGGCCAACCTAGCCGGTTACTTGGCCTGGTCGTAATTTTTTTTATCGGCTTGGTTTGACCAGGCCGTTTCCGAGTCAACTCGGCCTGGTTGTAAAACAATGCTCTCACCAAACCCACAAAAACCCATAAATGGTTTGGGATGAATCCAGATGATGAAGAAGCCCTCCAAAAGGGTGCAAATGGCTCTCTGGTTGTCTATTTGTCTTAGTGGAATTCTGCCATGTGAACTGCTTAGAAAATTCTAAAAGTTTAACCACGACCTCTCCAAATATCCAAAAATACCCAAAAAGGGTTTGGGCTAATTCCAGCTGGTCTGGAAGCCCCAAAATAGTGCAAATTGCCCTCTCTCGCTGGCTATGCGCACTATAAGAATAACTCTGCTGAGATGTGCCCAAATCCTCCTTTAAGATGCCATTGAAATTCCACGCAAATTCCCCCTTGGAAAGTGCCTTTTTCTCTAGCTTAATCTCCTCCAGAAATAAGACCTCGTTTACTCCTGCACAAGCTTTCTTGAGTGAGCTCTGCGCATTGCTAGAAGTGAGAAATTCAGCCCTCAAATAGTGTTAATCTCCAGCCCTACAAATTGACCCCAAAATCACCGACACCAATGGAGAAAACCACCTGCAAAACAAATGGGACTCCGACCCACAATAACTGGTCCTCTAATGAGTAACTCGAGTTGCCTTTGTGCCCAAGGAGTGCACAGAATTGGATGATACCTGTGATGAAACTCTGTGGAAAATCCTGAAATGGACTTCCCAAAATTCCTCACTGGGGAGACACTCGAAGTTCTCCAAAATGAGAGTGGAATTCCGCTTGGAACTCCTGGGCTAAACAATATTGCTCTTCTTGTGCTCAACAACTACAAGAGAGCTCAAGTTCTGAAAATAGATAGACAGAGATGATCAATAAATGAGTCTTGTTGCACACGTTTTGTCACAGTTCCAAGGAAGCAGTTTACCATTTTTTTTCAAAGTTCAGTATCATCACCCAACAGATTATTATGTCATTGTAAACCCATTCTGCAAATTTGTAATGTAAATGATGCTAGTACGACCATTAATTATGTAACAACTTAGGTAAGCTTTTGATTTTGGTGATGAATTTCATCCTTGGAGGTTTTTCGTCTCACTAATTATCTGTGTATCTAAACACAGATGATCGACAAAGTTTTTCACTCTAGCCTCACCTCAAAGCTAAGGTGGGATTTATTGTCGAAGTCTTAGGTGAGTTCTAGTGTTTTAGTCGAGTCTTTTGTAAAAATGATTTGAGAATAATTTAATCTATTTGGTTAAATTATTTTATTACAAATCACTTGGTCTACTAGATCATATTGTGTCGCAGAATTGGGTAAATATTTTGAGGGTCTATAACGAACAAGTATTCCCGCTTTGAGGGTTGAATTTGTAAAGTCTTATGTAAAAAATATTTTAGTGCATGGTCCCTCGTACTTAGACGCCATGGCTAAAATATTTAAGGGGGGAAAAATAATAAATCCCTTCATGAGTCAATTAATTAATTTTTCTGGCAAAAATAAAATTAATTCCTAAGCCAGAAAATTAATTAATTTAGAGTCAAAATTAAAATGTTAGAGAAATTAATTTCTCCAAGTGGAAAAACTCGTGGGGTTAAAAGAAGTTAATTTTTGGAGTTTCCCCACCAAGGGAATATTGGAAATTTCGAAAAAATTTGGACTCTTGGACCTTGGTGGTTAAGTCAAAGTAAAAAATTTGAGGAAACTAGTTCAAAATAATTATTTTTGAACTAATAAAAAGTGGATTTAATGAGAAATTCTAAAATTCCTCAAAAAGAAATATTTTTGATGGCAGAGATTAAAAGTTGATCAAGCATTTATCGATGGTCGAGATTACGTTGACGGGGACCAAGCCAACTAGCTTTTATTTTCCACTTGAAAGAATTTCTCTATAAATAAAAGAAATTTTGCTACTATTGGGACAATGATAGGACTCTTGTCTCAATTTAATTTTGTAACGCTTGTGTGAAGTCACTATTCTATTGGGAATGTTTTAAATTCATAATAAAAGACTTTGGGGTACAGTTCATGGTGTCTTTGTCTTATTGATCCTGGGTATGTGTTTTCTTATATTGTGCTTCAATATCATATAAATTGTTATTTCATTTGTAGATGATAGGAACATTCTATTGGTACGGTGATCCAATTTATTGTATGATCTAATGATTTTTCTTAAGAAATATATATAGAGTTTGCAGGTTCCTTGGCCCTTGGGCTCCAAGCTCACAGAATGTGGGCACAGGCTAACCTTGTTTGAACTTCGAATATGTTATGTGATTTTCTTACTTCGCTAAGGCTGTGGTTAATATCTATCTTTCGAAATACATCTAGCCATTGTCAAATATTTTATAAAAATTATTCTTCAAAAAATCTTTCAAGCATTGTATATTTGTATATAATTTGGAAATTATTTTTGTAAGATAACTTTTTGGAAATAAATTTCTAACCCTTGTTTTGCAGCAACTGAGGTTTTGTTGTTTTATTTTATTTTTGTATATATTGGGTTTTTTGGGGGAATTTTTCTTTTTATTTGTACAAGTGAAATCTCTCAAGGGATCAAAGAAAGGAGTAAATTTTTGAAGTTTCTGGCACTTAAAAACCCTAGACGTCTAGAGTTTTTGAGCTCATTTTTGTAGGTTGCTTATTTTCAAATTGGGGAGGAAACCCATTTTCTGAAGGATGTAGCCCTTGCCCAACCTAAAAGGCGAGTGTTTGAGACCTATTTTGCAAGCATTAAGAAGGTGGTAAGTCCTACAAGGGCTAGAGCTCATTGCAAACAAGAGTTTCTTCAAGGGATTGGCATTTCTCTCTAATAATTTGTGATTGCAGCAGTCATAAGGATTCGATTTTTGGGTTTTGAGCTAACATTTTGTGAGTGCAGGTGTTGGGGAGTGATTTCTCTCACATCTCCAAACTTGGCATAGGTCATTAGGCCTTGGGGTTTGCTTCTATTGCCTTCATCTCTCATTTTAATTGACTGCATAATTTATATCAGATCTGATATATTGTTATAATAGTGGCATAATCATCATAATCCAAGCCTAAAGAACCCAAACATTAAGCTAATAACTCATACACGACATCAAAATAAATTACAAGGGTTTGATCAATTATAATTTTCAAGGTCTGATTTGAAAGTTTCAGGTCTGATATAATTGTTACAACAGTGTATTTAGGACATAAACACACATAAAATAAGTCCAAATTCATGAATAGCTCAATTAAGGCATTGAACATTAATTTTGTGGTTAAATTGATTGCATATAAGTTATTTTTTGAGGAATGTTGGGCAATTTCTAGATTTGATATGTTTGCCACAACCGTTTATGCAGTCATATAAACTAAATAAGAATCATCAAAATTGTCTAAAGATCATCTAAAAATCACTCAAATTGATTAGCTAATCATTAGAGTTTATTTGACATTAATATTTAGACACCTTTTTGGTTTATTAAGGAATGAATCATTGATTTTCTGAGTTATTACAGATCTGATATACATCATTTTGAGGTCTGATCTGAGCATAATAAATCTGATCCTTAGTGTCTAAAAAGTCCTATGATCAAGTGAATATCATTGAAAGCTAAATTCATTGATTTTCTAGCTTATCTTTGGCATCTTGCATCACTTCTTGACTGCTGATATAAAATTTGTAGACCTCTAAATACAAGGTTGCAGCGATAATAAATCACACATAAGTCTCTAAAATTGGGTAAGGAAATTTTACAATTCATAATCATTCATGGTTGAAGTGATTTGGGCTTAATTTTAGTCATTGATATCTTGTATTGGAAATCATTGGCTAATTAGATAAGTCCTCTAAGTTTCCTAAATTGCTATCATTGTTATCACTTGTTGGTCAATATCTTTGTGGAATTATTGTAAGATCTCTTGTTGGTTGTTGGCACTTGTATCATTGAGCACTTGGTCTTGTTTAAGATTGTCTTTCAATATATTGTTAAGTACTCTTGTTATAAGATAATCAACATCAAGTACTTGAATCACATAAACAATCTTAACTCAAGACTCACTCATAATCCTTGCATATCATTCTAGGAATATTCTTGCATCTAATAATTTACCTTCAAGCATAAGCTTGGTTGATAGACATTTAGGACAACCTTTCTCACCTAGCTTGAGGAGCCTAACACCTCTTTAATGGTTAACACGGTGATGCTTGCAGTCGTCAGAGTCACAGTTTCTGCAGCGTTAAAGGCATAGTGTGGTTAGAACACATGGGGAGGTATCGTTAATCGAGCCGCTGCTTGCTTCCCGTAGGCTTCCGTCCCACATCCTACTCTAGAGACTAGTTCCAAAATAGTTAAGAGGAAGGAACCATATACAACAGGCATATAATTAAAAGTAACCAAGATTCTTGCATTTCACCTAAGTCTTAGGATTTCCATAGCATATAGGTTAGTTAAGCATTTAAGCAATGGTTGTTCATCTGGTCATTTGGTCCTTAATCGATATAAAGCAAATAAGTTGACTCCATAAGGCACTACTAGTCTCATTGATAATTAAATCTAATCTCTAAAAGTTTGCTAAATCAACCAAGTGGTTAGGCCATTCAATCGTGTCTTACAGACTCATTGGTTGCTAACTTGTCTTTCATTTCTATCTTCCATAGGGACTACCCCCCATACCCTGCTGTTGGGAGATAGCTAGAACGAGTGGGAGGGGACCAGAGTGACAACCCTTACCCTGAGTCGTTGCACCGTGCCTGTACAATTTGAGCGACAACAAGTCCATCCTCCTCTTATAATTTCTCCCCATGCTTTGACTCCTTTTTAATATTATTTTATTGGTGGGCCCATTTTCCACTAGGAGACTTTTTGCTGCCATTTTGAATAAAATAATAATTTGCCTCCATTTTCTAATAAAATATTATTTTGCCGCCATTCTCCATTAAAATAATAATTTCCGCCTTTTTCCTATAAAATAATATTTTCCCTTTTTTATTAATATTACCAAAAGTTGGCAAAACTCTATTTTTTGCACTCAAAATTGGGAACATTGTAGTATTCCCCGCCAAAAATTGCTTGTCCTCAAGCAATATCCATATGCTGCTTCCCCACAAGCTGGCCTAGCTAATGCCATGGTCCCAAATGTGCCACTAAACCACTCTTTGCTATTGCACCACCATCACATGAACAAATCCTATGACACCAAGGTACCAAACCATCCTTATCCATGTGAAGCCCCCTTCGCTCCACTCGCCATCCAACAAGATAGAGTCACTAGAAGCCCCCTTCATATCGCTAGTAAGTAGAGCACCTTGGTAAGGTGAAATCCTAATCAACTCCTCGTGAAGTTTCCCTACTGAGTAATCTGTCTCATGCACTTCAAGGGTAGACTCTTGAAGATATAGTCCAACCCTTGTGGATATGAATCCTTACTTGCACATTCTCCCCATGATCTCTCTCTGTTGAACATCTTGCTATACTGGTGAAGTCCCCCATGTCATCAGTGAAGCACTAAAACCCTTTGGAAGATCTACCTGATCTCTTCCTACAGAAAACAACTCGTTTCTAAGTGTCGCTGAACTTCCTAGCCCTATAATGTTGGGGTCCCATGCTAATCTCATGAGGATACCACCATGTTGACGCTGCGCTACTTTGACTATAACTGACCGCCCATCGTTCTTGTACTATCTCCTCCTCTCCTGGAATCTGATGACGAAATATCTATATAAAGGCCAAGCTCATCTTGCCCATGCATCTCCATGATGTCAATGCCTACCCATCTAAAGCTAATCCTAATCTTGAGCAACAACAGGAGAAATCTGCATAGCCATAAATGGAGGTCTCAACGAACCACCATGTGTCAAACCTAGAGTGATCTAAATCACCCTCTGTCATGATCCTGCTCATCACAAAATGGAGTGACCTAACAACCAATTGAATCTGTGGATCCCATAGCCAGATCTGCTGTGGCATAGCCCTGACAACTACTAGAATCCCTGTGCCACGTCTTTGGTCCCTGCATGCAATCCATATATAGACTCCATATATCATGAATCAATCTGGTGCTTGCAAAACTGGGCTGTGCCTGCCACACCACACAATGAGATTTGCTATCCTGTCTCTCGAATGTGCACCCAAAAACTACCTTGAGTCTAAACATTTGCTTGTAAGAAGGGTCCACCACCTGCTGTATATGCTCCTATGACACCTTAGAATGTCTCACCCAAAATATATCATGCATCTCCCTAAGTGTGAGCTCAAGGGTGGAGCACATGCTATCTCTGTAGCAAGTTAGGTCAAACCCAAACCTGCATCTACCAACTCGTGCCCAAACCATATGCCACTGCTAGGAAGTCTCTCTCTTGGTGCACTGAACTGTCTCAGGTGATCTCCCCGCACTCTACTGCGCATGCTAAGAGTGTCAAGGGACAACAACCAAATCCTTTGACACTGTGAGCAATAGGAAGGAGAATTAGGCGTCTGAGTCCCATGGGATATGACCTAGAGATACTCGCCCATGCCCTCTTCGATCCTAGGTAACCCAACCCCAATGGCATGTCTGTTGTCCCTATTAGGAGATCTCTCCGAAGGTAATGCTCCAACAACCTGCTGTCTATGTAATTGGATTCTCCCCCCCATCCACTCCCCCTCCCCACATGTCGTGAATCGAGCGAATCATACATGATTCTCAAGGGACACGTGTTTGATTCGAGGCAACTGCGTGTTCGAAAATCAAGACTTGTATCCCACAAGAATCAGATTCGCTCCCACAACGAATCCCAATTTTTGGACACGTGTCCGGGAAAAAGGGACCCATGCGTTTGATAAAAGGTCGATTTGGGTCAATTTTCTTCACTTGCATTTGTGGTTTTGGAGCTATGGGATTATGGGAGCGACCAACAAAGGAGATTGGCGTGTTTTGGAGGTGATTCAAGCAACAGGTATGTGGATTTCTCTTCCATTTTTTTCTATTTTTGCTACAACAGTGTGCTTGTCATTTTGTTTACATTTTTTATTTATTTTTATAGCAATCATGGCTCAATCAAGGGCAGTAGGGAAGGGGCAAAAAAGGGGAGGAATATCCCCATTGGTGATGCCCCCTCTTTCAATTTCATCAGGGTCTGCTAGTGTTCCATCTGTTGGAAGTGGGGTTGCAACAACAACTTCAAATGTTGAGAGAAACATCAATCTAACAAGACAAGAAGTTCAAGAAAGTAAATATCCCTTGTGGAAGTATTTTACAAGAGATCAAGGGTCAGAGAACAAGTTAAAGGGACAAAGCAATGTTCTTTGGAAATGCAACTTTTGTAACACCCAATTCAAAAACACCTATTTCCGTGTGAAAGCACATTTGTTGGGCTCTCCATCTTGTTGAATTGGAGCATGTTCAAGAGTGATTGCATCTAAGAGGAAAGAATTAGAAAGAGAGGCCAGTGTTGGTGGAAATGGTGGTTGTATCATCTAAGAAAAACAAGGATGAGGATCCCCTTCCACCCTTGAGGAAAAGCAGTGCCAGTTATCCATTTGGGAGTTCCGGTGGGGGTGTAGGTCAAGCAACAAAAAGGAGGGCACTTGGTCCAATGGACAATATATTTCAGCAAGAGAGGCAAGAAGAGATTGATCTCATCATTGCCTTATTTTTCTATCTCAACTTCATATCATTTAATGTTGCACGATCACCTTTATTTATTGAGATGTGCTAAGCTCTAACCCAAGGGGCTCCATCAGGGTATGTGTCTCTTGGATCAGAGAAGCTTA
This sequence comes from Pinus tabuliformis, assembly GCA_031772625.1. Lineage (NCBI taxonomy): Eukaryota > Viridiplantae > Streptophyta > Pinopsida > Pinales > Pinaceae > Pinus > Pinus tabuliformis. The sequence continues at coordinate 180,386,198 of CM062805.1, read as the reverse complement.
GAACTACATTGTTGAGTAAGGCAAAGGAGATGGATAAAATGCTTGAGCGTATTAAATGAACATGGCCAATATCTAGGGTTAGTATTGTCTCTAATGGATGGACAAATGCAACATGCCATCCACTCAACTTCATGGTCTTTTCATTGAATGGACCAATTTCTTGAAAGCAGTGGATGCTCTTGGAAAATTCAAAATATAAGGATGCACAATATATGGGTGAGTTGTTCATTAAAGTTATTAAAGATGTAAGTGTTGATTCTTGTGTGCAAATCATTACAGACAATGCACCTGTTTGCAAGGTTCTTGGCATGATTGTGGACGCTGAATATCCACAAGTATTTTGGACACCTTGCATTGTTCATTCCTTGAATTTAGCACTCAAATCTATTGCTTCTGATGTACCTTGGATTGGAAATCATATTGAGGATGCACGACATATCTGCAACTTCGTACAAAATCATACCAATGTTGGAAATAATACTGAGAGGGGGGGGGGGTGAATCAGTATTATCAAATCAATATAACTTTTCACTTTCCATATTAAGATTCATATGTGATGCAACAAGTATATATCCAGTAAACATATGATTCAGTTAGTTGATCTCTAATGAGTGCATCAGAACATTATTAACCATATGAGTAGTAAACCGAAGCAGTAAAATAGAACAGATCATCACACACAAGAAGCACACATGAACACCATGATGTAAGGTGGAAACCCAATGTGGGTGAAAACCACCTGCTGCAAGTCGTCTCAATCTTCTTTAATAAGAAATACCTTTTACAATAGTTCTGTACTGGTGCAGACTTATACCAGTACACAGGCTTCTACCTGCAGAAGGCTACAACCTTCTCTCGTTCTCCAGACTCTCCTGGAAGGGAGCTACAACCCCCTTTTCTCTTGTACTAGCCGATCCATTTACTAGTACGCAGGCTGCTACCTGCTGAAATGCTCCAACCTTTACTTGTTTTCCAGCTGCTACTAGAAGGGAGCTACCACCCCCTTGGCTCTTGTACTAGTTGATGTACTAGTACGTAGGTGCCGACCTACCGAAGGTTACAACCTTCTCTTTCTTTCTCCAGGTACCACGTTTCATACATTTTCAGACTGGATACACCTGAAGCACAACACATAATCTGAAAGGCCACGTTTCATCCAATTTTCATACTGGACCCATTAATATCATTGAAGTACATAATCAATCAATCTTCTGAATCACCCAATCACCAGATCAATACATATACAAGGATAATATGTGAGTTAACAACCCGATCTAGTCCATTAGATCACATAAATATGAGCCATTATGATCCTGATCCATTATTAGATCTCATCCATCAACACAATCAATCAAACTGAATATGTAGAATACTGACACCATTAAACAGTCATCAGAACACATCAACAACCTGAACCACCTGTAACTTTAAACATCATAGCTCAAATGGTATACGCTACTACAATGAACCAAACCTGCGTACATACGCGCTTTCACCAAAGCCAACCCGCGTACAGATCTATAAATATTCAATCATGACTTGCAGCGATTTCAAACTTAAGTTATACCCAGTTCAGATCATTACAAGCGTTAGTATACAGATCTAGAATAAGCATAATCAACTATATAGAGATAGTTCATTTCAAGCCATTTGATCCCGATCTATCCTTAGATCTTGTTCTCCATCAACCGGTGAGATCCCTCTTTAGCTCAGATCCAGATCTGCACCATAACCCAATCACAGTATTCCAGATCTAGCACTTTATCAGATATTCAATAATTCAGATGATGCTTTGCTGAATGATCTCCTTCCTCTTTTATAGTCTTAGGCCTTTCACAATACCACGGTCCAAAACCATAATAACACAATACCACGGACCCAATACTTGGGATCAACACTTTTGGATGCAATACCACGGACCAAAACCATAGGATCAAAAACTGTCGGACTAATACCATGAACCAACCATGAAAGTGCGTGAGATCAACACTTTTGGATGCAATACCACGGACCAAAACCATAGGATCAAAAACTGTCGGACTAATACCATGAACCAATCATGAAAGTGCGTGAACTTTTCTCTTGCATGAAGGGAACTTTTCTCTGCATGAAAGTGCGTGAACTTTTCTCTACATGAAAGAAACTTTTCTTTGCATGAAAGTGCATGAACTTTTCTCTACATGAAAGAAACTTTTATCTTCATGAAAGTGCGTGAACTTTTCTCTACATGAAAGAAACTTTTATCTTCATGAAAGTGCGTGAACTTTTCTCTACATGAAAGAAACTTTTATCTTCATGAAAGTGCGTGAACTTTTCTCTACATGAAAGAAACTTTTATCTTCATGAAAGTGCGTGAACTTTTCTCTACATGAAAGAAACTTTTATCTTCATGAAAGTGCGTGAACTTTGTTGCACTATAATTTATCATCTGAGATGAGTGGGTTGCCATCAAGTACAACATATGTATCATAATGCCAACAATCTCCCCCTTTGGACTTGATGGCAACAACAACCAATCACTCTCCCCCTTTGACATCAAGGGCAAAGGGCAGACCAAGATAATCTCTTTCCTAGATGAACATTCCACTGCCCATACTCCCCCTGAGTACCTGCTGAAATCTCTGAATGAGCTCCCCCTTTGTATATGCCAAGAAGTACCACTCTGTCCATGCTTCCTTTGAGTACCTGCTGAAATCTCTGAATGAGCTCCCCCTTTGTATATGCCAAGGTGTACCAATCTGTCCATGCTACATGCTGAAATCTCTGCTCTGCTGAAGTGTGCTGTTCATGCTCCCCTTGACTGTAAGCAAGGTCTGCAAAAAGATGTTCTACAAGAAGAACATGACTCTATACATCATAAATGACCTTCCTATCACCAAAGATTCATACATACATCTATCTCCCATCACAATGGTGATATACCAAAAGTTTACATATGATAACATAAGAGAATAACATCATTCATCCCAGGCATAGTGGGGAAACCAACATAGGCTGTTACATGACCTGAAGAGATCTCATCAAATGACTACAATAGATAGAGACACACTATTACATCATGAGTCTTGATATGACCTTTACAGAGACCAATCACCTAAATAAGATCATGATAAACATCAACAACGACACTGTATGATCTGCTCCATAGCATCTGTCAACAACAACTAGACCAGCAACTTGTATTAGTGCATGAATCATCAAGGTATGTCCGTATCAACTCATCCTTTTGAACAGAATTCTGTATATACAGAATCATTCACATTCTTATCATATGTGAGAAACATCATAGCCATCCAGATCTGCATGAACCAAGTATCATCAATTGGGAATATCTGCATCAATCAACATATGTATGAAACAACCTATCATCATATAGGTAAGAACTCATCATCATCATGTCTCCAATAATGCAACTTTGAATAATCATCCATGTATCCAACCAACAATCCTCATCCATATATGTGCCAAGAACAATAGGAATCCGACATCATAACTGTAAAATATGATCTTTATGCATATGACGACAACAACATATGAGTGACTCATCATCAAGTAAAGAAGATGTGAATTCAAGCTATGTACTTCTCCTTATCCTTATGAAGATCACCATGTAAGCACCATTAGAGAATCAATCACAAATCTGATCTAATATCAACTATGTAACCCCAAGAATCATCTGAACAACTCATAACCATATCATAGCAAGATGAATCATTTATCCATATAAGCATCATCACCAAGGACTATTAACCATAATGCCAACAATGCATTAAAAGCATATGCTCCCCCTAAACCTGTGCCATCTTGTTTACTGTCAGATCTAATCATGCATATCAGCAAGAAGTATCAAGACATCATCATTATCAAGTTAGAAACAAAACACTTCTAACCATCAAGTCATTTCCACATATCATCAACAAATTGTAACCATTATCAAACAGTGCAAATAATAAACCGAATCATAACTGATCCTTTTCCTGAACCTGTCCCTACTGCCTTTCCTCAAACAATCATATACGCGACTATGCCATAACCAACTCGCGTATATACGTGACTTCTCTTTAAGAAACTTGCGTATGAGATTTAGGACACTAAAGTTTTACACTTCCAGCTCCCTCTGATTCTGTTATGTCTGTATGTTGTGCTGTGCCGCCTCTTTCTGACTGTACTTCTTTCTTCTTCCACATCTTCAAGTGTGATGATGATGTTTTCTCCTTTTGGTATGGTGCCCATACTTTGTTCCTGCATTCCTTAGCTATATGTCCAAGCTTGTTACATGTGTAACATCTCATATTTCTTCTATAGAAATCAACAACTCTGTGACCAAACATATTGCAAGCAAAGCAATATCCATTAAAGTACCTTGAATGTGATGATCTTTCTGCATGATGGTCTTGAAACCTTCTTCTTCTACATCTGGCTGCAACATGTCCAAGATTATGGCATACATAACATTCAACATTATTCATAGGAGGAGTATAAGATTTTCTTTGAAGAATTTCTTTCCTTGGTTGATGATGAGATTGACCTTTCATCTCCTTATTGAGCATTTCAGATTTTGCAGTAGAGTCCCTTGTCTTACTTTGTGAACTAGATTCACCTTCAATAGATTCATGAAAACCAAGATCAGTTTTGATAGCAGGAGACCTTTGACTATTAAGAATATCATCCAAGACTTTAGTACTATCTTGAAATCGTAACAGTTTATCCTTTTCTTCTAATTTATCTTTAGAATATTTACTTCAACTTGATGTTGCTCTTCCTTTTCAAGATACTGCTTCTTCACGTTTTCTTCAGCATTTCTTTCTTCTTCCAACTGACGTCTTAGTTCAAGAACTTCATTTTCATGAGCTTGGAGTAGTTCTTTATTCTGCTTCTTTGATTCTTCAAGATCTTCTTTTAGCAAGCGGATCGTGGCTTCAAGACTTTCATAGTAACTGGATCTATCTCTGAGTTTCTTGATGGTTGTGCTTCTTTCATTGACTTCATCTCTTAGTGATGTTACTTCATCCTGCAACTTTTGATATTTGTCCTTGAATAACTTCCTTACCTTGTTTCCTTCCTCTAGTTGAGCTTTTAGTTTGGCAGCTTCTTCTTTGAAGACACATTCCCTTTTGTTCAATAGATCTTGTTGATCTCTAATTTTGTCTGTAAGCCTTTTAAACTCTGCCTCTATTTGATATCTTTCTTGCTCACCCATAAAAGCAAATTCAGTTGTTTCGCTATCACTTTCATCTTTTCCAAATGGATAGATAGCTGGAACATCAGAGGATAACAAATTCATACCTGATAGTTCATCTTCATTCTGAAATGATTTTGAATCTGAAGTGCTTCTTCCACATAATCCCCAATCGATTCTCCCACTGTCATAGTTCTTCTGAGATGTCTTCTTCTGCTTAGGCGCTTTCTTCTTAAGCTTCTTTCCCATTGTTCCACGGATCTCCTTCAAGCGATCAAGCTTCTACAAAAGGACCTACTCTGATACCAATTGTTGGAAATAATACTGAGAGGGGGGGTGAATCAGTATTATCAAATCAATATAACTTTTCACTTTCCATATTAAGATTCATATGTGATGCAACAAGTATATATCCAGTAAACATATGATTCAGTTAGTTGATCTCTAATGAGTGCATCAGAACATTATTAACCATATGAGTAGTAAACCGAAGCAGTAAAATAGAACAGATCATCACACACAAGAAGCACACATGAACACCATGATGTAAGGTGAAAACCCAATGTGGGTGAAAACCACTTGTTGCAAGTCGTCTCAATCTTCTTTAATAAGAAATACCTTTTACAATAGTTCTGCATTGGTGCATACTTATACCAGTACACAGGCTTCTACCTGCAGAAGGCTACAACCTTCTCTCGTTCTCCAGACTCTCCTGGAAGGGAGCTACAACCCCCTTTGCTCTTGTACTAGCCGATCCATTTACTAGTACGCAGGCTGCTACCTGCTGAAATGCTCCAACCTTTACTTGTTTTCCAGCTGTTACTAGAAGGGAGCTACCACCCCCTTGGCTCTTGTACTAGCTGATGTACTAGTACGTAGGTGCCAACCTACCGAAGGCTACAACCTTCTCTTTCTTTCTCCAGGTACCACGTTTCATACATTTTCAGACTGGATACACCTGAAGCACAACACATAATCTGAAAGGCCACGTTTCATCCAATTTTCATACTGGACCCATTAATATCATTGAAGTACATAATCAATCAATCTTCTTAATCACCCAATCACCAGATCAATACATATACAAGGATAATATGTGAGTTAGCAACCCGATCTAGTCCATTAGATCACATAAATATGAGTCATTATGATCCTGATCCATTATTAGATCTCATCCATCAACACAATCAATCAAACTGAAGATGTAGAATACTGACACCATTAAACAATCATCAGAACACATCAACAACCTGAACCACCTGTAACTTTAAACATCATAGCTCAAATGGTATACGCTACTACAATGAACCAAACCTGCGTACATACGCGCTTTCACCAAAGCCAACCCGCGTACAGATCTATAAATATTCAATCATGACTTGCAGCGATTTCAAACTTAAGTTATACCCAGTTCAGATCATTACAAGCGTTAGTATATAGATCTAGAATAAGCATAATCAACTATATAGAGATGGTTCATTTCAAGCCATTTGATCCCGATCTATCCTTAGACCTTGTTCTCCATCAACCGGTGAGATCCCTCTTTAGCTCAGATCCAGTTCTGCACCATAACCCAATCACAGTATTCCAGATCTAGCACTTTATCAGATATTCAATAATTCAGATGATGCTTTGCCGAATGATCTCCTTTCTCTTTTATAGTCTTAGGCCTTTCACAATACCACGGTCCAAAACCATAATAACACAATACCACGGACCCAATACTTGGGATCAACACTTTTGGATGCAATACCACGGACCAAAACCATAGGATCAAAAACTGTCGGACTAATACCATGAACCAACCATGAAAGTGCGTGAGATCAACACTTTTGGATGCAATACCACGGACCAAAACCATAGGATCAAAAACTGTCGGACTAATACCATGAACCAATCATGAAAGTGCGTGAACTTTTCTCTTGCATGAAGGGAACTTTTCTCTGCATGAAAGTGCGTGAACTTTTCTCTACATGAAAGAAACTTTTCTCTGCATGAAAGTGCGTGAACTTTTCTCTACATGAAAGAAACTTTTCTCTGCATGAAAGTGCGTGAACTTTTCTCTACATGAAAGAAACTTTTATCTTCATGAAAGTGCGTGAACTTTTCTCTACATGAAAGAAACTTTTATCTTCATGAAAGTGCGTGAACTTTGTTGCACTATAATTTATCATCTGAGATGAGTGGGTTGCCATCAAGTACAACATATGTATCATAATGCCAACAACCAATGCCCTCAAAATCTACAAAGAGGTCACACATCTATCATTGTTGAAGATTGTAGATACATGGTTTGCCTCTGCATTCATCATGTTGAAGAGGTTGAGGGAGGTCAAGGCCACTCTTGGGTCCATGGTTATTTCAGAGTTTTGGTATTTTTGGAGAAAGACAGATCAAGCAACCTCAAAAAGGGTCCAGGGCACAATATTAGATGATGTTTGGTGGGAGAGGGTAGATCTTACTATTAAGATCACGGACCCTATCACTGCTTTTTTGCGATTTGCAGATGCAGACTAACCCATCCTAGGAAATGTTTATGAGGGATGGGATTCCATGATTGAGTTCGTGAGGACCATTATTTTTCAGAGTGCCCTGAGTGTGAGACATCAGCGGAGGCCGCCTTCACCACCATACAAGATATTCTTGTTAGTATGTGGGACATTGTGCACCTTTGCATTGCTTGGTTGACTCATTGAATCGAAAATACTACAACCATGAGTGGCTGAAGGGTGGACCTTCACGCAGATTCCCTCCTCACATGGATGGTGAGATTTCACAGGGGAGAAAGGATGCATTGAGACACATATTTTAGGATAGAGCATCCCTTGATGAGGTAGAGGATTCATTTGCAAAGTTTTCCACTGGCACTGGGCGATTTGCAGGCTATGATGTTATTAGAGATAAGGGGGTTAAGATGCCCTATTCTTGGTGGGAAACTCATGGGTAAACATGCCCTCCTCTACAGTAGTTAGCCATGAGGGTCCTCTCTCAGGTTACTTCATCCTCTTGTTGCGAGAGGAATTGGAGCACATATGGGAATCTATATAGTTTGAAGAAGAGTAGGCTTGAGCAGTCCAGGGCAGAGACAATGGTGTATGTGCACAACAACCTTCGTCTTATTTACAAGTAGAGTGGGGAGTGGTTGAAGGGAAAGACAAAGATGTGGGGTGTCTTTCCCGATGACATGGGTTTGGACAACAGTGTTGAGTTGGCATCTGCCAACTTGGATCTTAATGACCCAGTGCTAGAGCCTATCACTTTTGATGATGGCGATACTCTTGAGGGGTCATCCTCCACACTAGCAAATGCAGGGATTACATTGGATACAGAGGAGGAGGATGCAGAAGAGAGAAGCGGTGGTACTGATGTTGATGACTTTGAGCTATAGGCAACACTGCAGCAACCAACAACCTATGAGATCCTTCAATTTTGGGTTCTAGTAACTACCTTGTTTTTTATTTTCTATTTTCTATTGGCATTCCTAGTCAGGAGTCCTTATGACTTAGTATCTATGTAATACATCTTGATTTTGATGACTTAATGAGAATGTCACAGTTTATGGCTAATTTCTAGTTGTAAACTTGTATCATTGATGAATCATGATTGTATGCATAATGTTACAAACTTATAATGTACATGTATGAATCTATGATTGAATTTGTTACTTGTACCATCATAAGAATGTGTAATATCATAATATGATGTATCTATTAATTATATATATATATATGTATGTTCCGGGGGTTCTCCGTGTCCCATGTCAGACTCTTGTATCCCTGTGTCCTTCCTGCCTCGTGTCCTCGTGTTAGGTGACTTAGCCTGCTGTGCACCATCATACTTTGCCGCACACAAACACACACCCCTCACTCCTCTGCATAATACTAAACTCCATGGCACAACTTTGTGCATCGATGGACACCAACACCCACTGTCGTACTACCCAGTACCCTCTGATATCCCACATGTGCCAATGCATCCACCACTCTGCTAGTGAACCCACCATGATATGAGCTACACCTCCTCATCTGCCCTGGTAGACATGCACAACCTAACTCTGCACGTGCTAATAGGAATAACATTATGGTGTTGATCCTCAGTGTCTCCTGTGCCCAATACATTAATGAGAGAGCATCGCCTCCATACAATGCCCTGTCTGGTGGCCTGCCGATGCCACCTCCTCCTACAAGCTCATGCCAGAGTGTAATAATCAACCTGCGACCCCACACACGGTCAACATGCTCAAGACATCTCACGAGGTTTGCCTGCCCCTGGTCAATCCAACCTGTCACTAGTACTACCCGAGCATCTGATTAAGACTTGAAAGTGCACGTGTGATTAGGCACCAGATCCTTCACACTGCTAACACCCTCATTAACCAAGTCCATGATGTGACATGGAATCCCACCTGGATCCCAACAACAGTCTGGTCCTTGAGCCACTCTGGGAACCCACGACTTCTGCTAAACTATGGCCATGGATGTATCCAAACACCTAGCCTGCTCCATCGGGTACCAACTCAGCACCTCTTGCCATCTAATCCCAAAGGAGGGATCGAATGCACAATCTCCTGTTTACAGAACAAGTCCTCCATGTTGATGTTGTGCCATACCCAAATCATGTCGCTCAATCCCACTGACCTGGTCATCCCCTATGGTCTGTTTAGATAACTCCGGCTCTTTTTGTCCAACGCATAGAGATGGGCTAATAGTGCTGTAGGCCTCGTCAGCATGCCTTTGAAGCAAATTGTGGTGAAATCCCAATAGGTGTTCTCTTCGTTGCCCCTGTCAGGCCAGGAGGTAACTCCTCAAATCAATTGTGCTTCTTCATTAAGATTACTCATGGTTATATACATGAGGGAGTGAATCTTGGGTTTCACCTCTCGATGACTCTTCCTTTTCCATTATTTACTATTTACATTATTTACAAGTGTTCACCCAATCCCTATGATTAGGTGTCAACATTCCCCCCCTTAATCTGAAGGGATGTTGGTGAGTCCAAGCATCGTTCTGAATCTTTCAAGCTTTTCTCTTCCAAGCGCTTTGGTGAAGATGTCTGCAATCTGCTCATTAGTGGAACAATGGTGTAGATGGATTGTCTTGGCCTCAACATGATGTCGAATCAGATGGTATTTTGTATTGATGTGCTTCGTTCGATCATGGAACTTTGGTTCTTGGCCAACTTTATTGCTGAGGTGTTGTCAATCATGAGTGGAATTGAATGTACTTGTTTTACTTGCAAATCTTCCATAATTTTCTTGAGCCACACAATTTCTTGCCTCAACTGCTGCCACATATTTTGCCTCTATTGTGGAATCTGCTAGAACTGATTGTTTGCGTGATCTCCAGGAGATAGCTCCTGATCCAAGACTCATAGCATAACCAGAAGTAGATACCCCAGTTTCTTTGTCTCCATCGAAGTCTGAATCAGAGTATCTAATCAAGCTGAAGTCGCCCACCTGTGTATACTTGAGTCCAAAGTCTTGAATTCCCTTCAAGTACTTTAGAACTCTTTTTGCAGCAGACCAATGTCCCTCACAAGGCTTTTGCATAAACCTGGAGAGGATTCCAACAACAAACGAAATGTCTGGTCTGGTAGTAGTTAGGTAGTTGAGACTTCCTACACGCTGTCTATACTTTGTTGCATCCTCAAATTCTTTTCCTTCAATGGATGTGAGCTTTAAGTTTTGTTCCATTGGAGTAGTTAGAGGATTGCACTCAGCCATGCCAAACCTGTTCAACAGATCTCCAATGTACTTCTTTTGAGAAAGGAATATAGACTTCGGATGTTGAGTTACTTCAATACCAAGATAGTAGTGAACATAGCCCAAGTCAGTCATTTCAAAACCTTTCCTCAATTCCTTCTTTATGGATGTAATGTAGCTCTCATTTTTCCCTGTCATCAAAAGATCATCTACATATACCACAAGATATACAACTGTTTTGCCAACTTTCTTAACAAACAAAGTTGCATCATCAAGATCATAATGTTTGAAGTTGAGTTTCAGAAGATGCTCAGTTAACTTTTCATACCAGGCTTGCGGTGCTTGCTTGAGGCCATACAAGGATTTCACAAGTTTGCATACTTTACGTTCATGTCCTTCCGCAGTAAATCCTTCAGGCTGGGACATAAAAACATTCTCTTTCAAATCTCCATTCAAGAAAGCAGTTTTTACATCCATTTGATGGACTTTCCAACCGTTTTGAGCTGCTAGGGCAAAGAGTGTCTGAATGGTAGCCCATTTTGCTATGGGGGAAAAAGTCTCCTCATTGTCGACCCCTTCCTTCTGTGCAAAACCTTTTTTCACAAGCCCGACTTTGTGCTTGTCAAGTGAGCCATCAACTTTATACTTGTTCTTGTAGACCCACTTGCAGCCAATTGGTTTGGTTCCCAATGGAGGATCAACCAACTTCCAAGTGCCATTATTTATCAAGGCATCATACTCCTTTTGCATTGCTTCTTTCCATTCATCATGAGAAGTGGCTTCTTTGAAGGAAGTTGGTTCAAAATCTGTAGACAAATTAAGTTTACAATCTTAAGAAACATCCATATCAATAGGTAAAGCAGAATCATCTACATCATCTCCATTTTGCCTGGTTGAATTTCTTGTTCCTATCTTTCCAACCTCATTAGGATGAACACTTTCAAGTGTCTTCGTCGACCACTTTGGGGGACCTTTATGAGATGGTCCAGGTTGCTTAGTTGATTGAGTTGGGACTGAATCAAGATTGAGTCTCCCAGTTCTGTCAATCACATCACTCAAAGTATCATTAGTGGTTGCAGTTTCATGTGGGGGAGAGAGTGCTTCAAAAGAAGATTCCACAGATTGATCTAGTATAGGAATCCCCCCTTCAAGATGTGGAATCTGATTATCAAATTCTTGAAATGATTTTGCATTTCCGAATCTATCCAAGCGATCAAGTTGCCGCTCAACAACATTGTCAACTTTGGAAGATTCAAGAAAGATTACATCTCTAGATACAACAAACTTTTTATTAACTTCATCATAGAGACAATATGCTTTGGAGGTATTTGAATACCCCAAGAAGATACACTTACGACTCCTTGCACCAAGTTTGTTTCTATGTACTTTTGGTATCAAGGCATAACAGGTGGAACCAAAGACCCTGAGATGCTTTATCGAAGGAATGTGGCCATACCACATTTCATAAGGAGTCTTGTTTCTAATAGCATTAGATGGACATCTATTCTTTACATATACAACACATAGAACTGCATCAACCCAAAACATCAATTTTACATTCTTGAAAAACATCATGGAACGTACCATATTTAAGATTGTCCTATTCATTCTTTCAGCTACTCTGTTTTGTTGGGGATGATAAGGCACAATTGTTTGATTTTGATCCCATGTCGGCGAAGATAGTTTTCAAGTTCATTTGAAGTGTATTCTTTTCCATTATCAGTGCGAATAGAGCCAATATGAGATTGTGCATCATTTTCAATCCATGTATGAAAGTTCTTGAATGTTTGAAAAGCATTAGATTTTTTCTTCAATAAATAAACCCAACACATTTTGGTGTAGTCAACAATAAATGTCATCATATATTTATTTCCATTTGTAGAAGGAACAAGCATTGGACCGCATAAATCTGAATGAACGAGTTCAGGTTTTCTATGTGCTCTGGAATGTGAATCATGAAAAGACTGTTTGCTATGCTTTCCTAGAATGCAAGCATCACATTGTTTAAGTTTCCTAGGAATTGTAGGCAAACCAGTAACACCATTTTTCTTCAACAAGTGAAGGCTGTCATAGTTCAAGTGTCCAAATCTAGCATGCCATAATAGACTTTATGGAAATGTACCTTCATCATAATGAGAATTGTATGAGAAATTTTGTGCACGAGCAGAGGTACCTTGCAGCTTGAGAAGCCTTTCTTCTTCTATCCCCGTCATGACAAGTGAGTGATCTGATGCTTTTCTCACCTCAACCTTGCCATCAAACATATGAATGGAGTGTCTTTGCTGGCAGATGTGGACCAAGGACAACAAGTTTCTCCTCAGCCGTGGGAGATATAAAACATCATGCAGAAGAAAGTCTGGAAGACCAGGCAATTTGAGCCTGATTGTGCCAAGCCCTGATGGCTTGAGTTTTGATTTGTCTACAAAGTATACTGCTCCATCAACATTGTCAGTAAATTCTTCAAAAAAATCTTTTCTATAAGTCATGTGGCAAGTGCTCTTGAATCAAGCAACCAACCATTTTTCCAAGAAGCAAGTGAAGCATTAAACAAGTCTTCATCTACTCCAATATTACAATGTGCCACAACATAGTGAGCGGATTCAGGTGCTTTACCTTTCTCTTTGTCATTGGTTTTACCTTTGGCTTGATTTCTTTCTTGCTCAATTCTATCCCATGGCAACTTGCATGTGGATGCATCATGTGATCCATCTCTATTGCAACGTATGCAATCCAAATCAAACTTTTCTCGTTGAGAGTGTCTGCCCCCCCTACCTTTGAAAGTTTTTCTTCCTCTTCCTCTTCGACCACCTCTTCCTCTAGAAGAATCTTGAGCATGATTCTTGTCTCTATGTGCAAGACAACTTCTTCAGAACACTGAGGAGCTGTCTTCTTCCCAAAAGCTTTCTCTCTCTTAGCAAATTTATTCGCAAGGGAGTCAAAGGTAATTTCTTTGAGGTTTCCATTTGCTTGCAATGACTCAAGATAATTTGAATAAGTGGGATAAAGTGCCTTGACAAAAGCTATAAGAGGAATGTCTAGTTCAACATTAGTGACTTTGATATCATGCATAATAGATTTTACTTCTGATGCAAGAGTAAGAGGATCATCATTTTGTAATTCAAGGATGAACAATTTAATCATCAGTTGGACAACTTCAAGTGCAGAGTGTGAGTCATAGAGTTCCTTCAATTTTTCTAAGGCTTCAAAAGCATTCGAAAATGGTGAAATATGGTGACTCACCTCTTCATTTACAGATGCTGCAATCAAGGCATAGGCCTTGCTATTTTTGTTTTCCCAAATGGCGAATTCCTTGTCTGAGGTAGGCTTTGCTGGTTCATTGTCTCCTTCTCCAACACAAACTCCTTTCCGTAGCTCATTAAAAATGAGAGTGTGTTTGAACTTCCGTGACCATTCTAGATAGTTCTCTTTACCGGTGAGAACCACTCCCACAATAGATATCAATGAATGAATTTTAAAATTTGTGTACTGTAAAAATACTTCTACTGCCAATGTATAAAATTTGCACTCCTAGTGGTAAAAAAAATGAGTTCTGGTGTAAAATAAAAAAAAAATACACTTTGATATATAGGACAGAGGTAATACTTGGTGTAGGTGTTATAAGGGGGAGGTTGTATGAGGGGAGGGTATTTTATGAGGAAGGGCTTATATGAGGGAGGCGGTTTCAGGCCACACAGTAATATATAAAAAACATGAAATGTAGATAGCGTGATATGGAGGCCCTCGGAGGGTTGAAGTATTAAAAAGACTATTAAAAAGCGGTGGGAGGGGACAACAGATATTTACATTATACCCGGAGCAGAAACAGGAGCCAGCGATCGCAAACTGCCAGGAGCAACATCTCACCTTCTGGCCGGTGGCACAGTGGCCGGAAAATGCACAAATGTAGTAATGGTGGCTGGTGCTATTAAGAGTGATGGAGGCCGGGCCGAGCACGCTTCCTCTATACCACAGTCGGTCAAGACAATGCGTGGAGGGAGGTAAGGATTAGGCTGACCACACCATTGGAGGTTTGCGTATACCAGAGTGGTGTATAGGGCGTAGGTTTGCGTATAGAAGTAGAGCGGAGGGGAGGTTAAGTGGGAGGTGCAACGATACAGTGTGAGTTGAAAAATGGAGCAGAGTGTATAGGGCGTCGACTCGGTTGCGCAGGTGTGATGGAAAGCCGAAAGGTGGAAGGGCCGAGGGAGGAAACATTCACGCTGCCGTTGACAGTGTAATACCGCTGTGCAGAGGGACAGTGTAAGTCGGCCTGAGAGAGTGATTTTGAAATGAAAGGCATAATTGAATGCAAGCTTCTCCTTAGTAGTTGTTCTTTCTCGAATTCCGGAGACACCACTTGGTTGGGCTTGCGTAGTGGGAGATGTGAACAGTGAGGAGCGGATACAGTATTAACCAACAGGATTGCAGAGGAAACCAGAGTGGAATATGCATTCAATACTAATGTAGGACAAAGAATATGGCAGAGGTGTCAGTTCTGCAAAATAGGCAGAACATAGGCAGGAGGGAGTTACAAGCCAGAAAGGAAGCCAAAAATGGGGCTGGCTCTGATACCATGTCAGGCCAGGAGGTAACTCCTCAAATCAATTGTGCTTCTTCATTAAGATTACTCATGGTTATATACATGAGGGAGTGACTCTTGGGTTTCACCTCCCGATGACTTTTTCTTTTCCATTATTTACTATTTACATTATTTACAAGTGTTCACCCAATCCCCATGATTAGGTGTCAACAACCCCTCATCAATGATTGGCCCAAAGATGGCTACTCATCTTCCTCCACCATGGGCTCAATTTGAGCCTCTAACTGCTGCTCCATAGACAACCCATCATGCAAAACATCTTCACCATTCAATTGAAGGTGGTTGTCGCCTGGAAGCTCTGTCATGGATTTGGATGCCTCTGTGCTTACTGGTATCTCGTCAATAGATGGTGACTCTGGAATCTCAATAGGCCAATTCATGTCCTCTTCACGACCACTCAGGTTATCTGCCGCATGCGCAATCTCCTCCTCATGCTCAATGTCTAGAATCACCTTCATGTAGTGGGCCTTGTCCTTAGTGAACCTGCGCCCTGGGGTCCACGACTCCTGACTTGTGAAGCAAAAGTTCCTCCTCTTGAGGGCCCTCCTGGTATCGTCATCAAGCTGCCCCCCTCTAGATGATGATCTAGTCTCTGACCTTTGCTTCTCCTTCAAATGGAAAAACTCCCCAAACGATAGAGCCCTCCTGATCCTGGGGTCCAACGCATCATACTCATCAATCCCATCTGAGAAAGACCTCAACAAATCTGCAAAAGTGTCTGGCTCTCTCTCCCTCTTAGGTTCATTTAGAAAATGAGGCATGGTAGGACGACTAGTCTAGCCATACGTATAGGTGTGGTTTTGCTGGGTTGTGCATGCATGCGTGTGGCTTCCTTCTCCTTTGTTGGCTTGACCTTGTTGGTTCTGTATTTGCATTCCCATCATTTGTTGCATTCACTCTAGAACCTACTGGTTCTGCATCATCAACTCCGCTAGAGCCTGTCCCTGACCACCCTGTCTAGGTTGCTCATTGTTCTCTTGGTTCTCCATGTGTTCTTTTCTTCCTCCGCGTCATTGGAGTGTCCATAGTTTCACCAATCACTGTGCGTGCATGCTTAACACCTCCATGATCTTGCTAGCTTCCCCAACAACTGGCCAAGATCATGCTCTAATACCACTGTAATATTCCTAATGGAAAAATTAACTATAATACCAAAACAATGTACAAGGAACAACAAAATAGATAAAGAATCACAACCCAAATCAAAACACAATAAACACCAGCAAAAGATTTGGAGCCTCTCCATTAAATGTTTGGGAAAGAGGACATATAATGAGCTGAAATGATAGAACCTGGGCTTGCTATGCAAGCTGAGCAAGACCTCAAAAAGATAGCCCGAACCCAAGTGTGGAAGTGTTCCCGAAGTTATCTGCGCACTACTAAAAAATAATCTAGTGCTGGCTATTGGATGGAATGTTGATCTCAGGATTGAATATTGTTGGGAATGCTCCTCTCACAAAACCCAAAAAAACCTAGAAATGGTTTGGGCTGAATCCAGATGATGAAGAAGCCCTCCAAAAGGGTGCAAATGGCTCTTTGGGTGGCTATACGCCCTACTGGAATTCTGCTCTGTAAACTGCTCAAAAAGTTTTGAAAATTTATCCATGGCCTCTCCTTCAAATATGCACAGAAACCTAGAAGGGGTTTGGGCTAATTCTAGTTGGCCTGGAAGCCCCCAAATAGTGCGGATTTCCCTCTCTGGCTGGCGCACTATAAGAATAGCTCTGCTAAGATGTGTCCAAATATTTTGCTGAGATGCCACTGAAATTCCACTATGGAAACTACCTTTTTCTCCAGCCCAATCTTCTCCAGAAAAGATCCCTCTTCTACTCCTATGCAAGCTTTCTCCAATGAGCTCTGTGCACTACCAGAAATGAGAAATTCGGCCCTCAAATAGTGTTAATCTCCAGCCTTGCAAATCCACCCCAAAATCACCAATACCAATGGAGAAAAGCACCTGCAAAATAGTTGGATCTCCAACCCACAATAGTTGGTAAACCACCTGCAAAATAGCTCGATCTCCAACCCACAATTGTTGGTCCTCTAATGAGTAACTTGAGCGGCCTCTGCGCCCAAGGAGTGCGCAAAAATGGATTATACTTGCAATGAAACTTTGTGGAAAATCCTGAAATGGACTTTTGAAAATTCCTCACTAGGGAGACACTCGAAGCTCTCCAAAATGAGGATGGAATTCTACCTGGAACTCTTGTGCTAAACAACACTGCTCTTCCTATGCTCAACAACTACAAGAGAGTTCAAGTTTTGAAAATATATAGATAAAGATGATCAACAAATGAGTCCATCCTCCTTTTATAATTTCTCCCCATGCTTATAGACTCCTTTTTAATATTATTTTATTGGTGGGGCCCATTTTCCACTAGGAGACTTTTCATCGCCATTATAATTAAAATAATAATTTGCCTCATTTCTCCAATAAAATAATAATTTGCCTCCATTCTCCATTAAAATAATAATGTCCACCTTTCTCCCATAAAATAATATGTTCCCCTTTTTATTAATATTACCAAAAATTGGCAAAACTTTCTAGTGATTTTTGCACTCACAAAATTGGGAACATTACAAAAACCCAGACAAGGTACTACCAGAGAATAAGTTGAACGAGACACCAGAGCCATGACGATGAACCATGAACTAAGACTAAACCACTCAAGGGAACCCCACACTCAGCCCCCTTGAAACTTTCTCTACTCTTTATAGAGCCCACAACTACCTGATAATTTAACCAAACAAAATCCACAATCCTACAAAGAAACTAGACCTTCGACATTTACGCAATATTGAATAAGGCCAGATGGGCGACAAAACATTGACCCACGAATACAAACTGGTCATGAGAAACCTCACCCACTACACCAGACTTCCCCCAGACTTCTCTCCCTAATCTAGGCAAGACCCAAGACCCAAATTGAACAGAGACTTTCTGTCTACAAATAAACATACAAAGACAGAGCTATTATGATTAGGCGAAATATGAAATAAAACAAGAAAAGCTAGAGGATTCGAAACTTGGGCTCCCAAGCCAGTGTTGATAATTAGAAGCTTGTACCAACTACCACAACCAAACTCCAGAGCCCGCATCCAATTCTTCACTCTTCATCTGGGCTTATTCAACCTCCTCCACTTCTTCAATGCGAGTTGAGAATTATGGCCCATAGCTGTCCTAACCATACTTATCAGAATCAGATCGGGCACTGGTCAGAACCATACAGAAACCGGTAAAAAAACCGAACCAAAAAACTGGTCAACCAAAAACACATAAAATGTTCAAATTTTAAAGAAACACGTATATATTCATGTGCATCCATATGAATCCAAACCATTTATACACAAATAAGCAAAAGTTCTCATTTATATAGCATGTAAGGGTGCACATAACCAAAATAGCACCAAGTGTAATGAGTAATCCATCTATAAACTGAAAATACATCAACAAAGAAGCTCCACATGGCTTCTAGCATACAAAAAAATTATGCCACAACAAATACCTACATATCATCAAAATCATTGCATATATTGGGATCTTCATCATCAATATCACCCTCTAAGCATTAAAATAAGATAGAAAAATCATAACATGTCAAGTCAAGGTTTTGTTTGAGTGATGGGTACATAGAGGGCTTGGTGCTCTTGATTAAATACTAGTTCCATACCCTCCTCGTACATGAGAAAATCCAATGTAGCATTGCAATCCCCCCAATCCTGAAATCCTCGAAAACTGTTAAGTCTGCTGGATTTTGAGTGAGATCTAAAATTCTACATTCTCCATATGAAATCCAATGAGGTCAAAACCACTCTCAAACATCCCAAGTCATTTCATGGTAATGTTAAAAATTTAAGTAAAAGTATGAAAATGATCCTTTTACTATAAGAATTTAACATTACCATGAAATGCATAGCAATAGTAGGGCCATATGCTTGAATTTTAGGCACCTATTATGGGTTAGTGCCCAACAACGACAAACATTAAAAGAAAAAAGCAAAACAGGCCCCACTTGTTTCGTTCTATGTGACTTTACCACATCGAAACGGACAAAAACGGTTCAAGTCACCAGTTAAAACCGGTTTTTGCCTCAAAACAGTCAGATCAGTCTAAACTGGCCGGTCTGGTTCGGTGCTTATAACATTGGTCCTAACAAGCAACCAAGCCCTCAACCCACTCACCACACTAGAGCACAGACCACCAAGCCACTTTTCCAGCAGCAAATCCTCCACTTGCTAGGCTAAAATACTTGCCCACCACCCCTTCTCCAGTTCTGAGCAATACCCACTCCTCATTGCAGTAAAGCATGGATCGAAGGAAACTCATGGAAACTCAACACGAGCCGAAAGATGGGTCTAGCAGCAAGGACGTTGGCTCCTCGATGTCAAGCCTGCCCCAATCTCGATCACTGACCACTGGGACATGCATGTTTCATTGACCACCCTCCACTATTTAATGTCATCTGTGTGGATGCATGCCGATGCATGCCAAGGGACGAGCCCCGCCCCTGCGATTTAATGCACCTTAGGTGGGCAGGGTGGTGGGCTCGTTCCCCCATGCCCCCTCTCAGATCCCGAGGTCACCCCCATCAGGGACTCTCAGAGTGAAAGCCTTGATACCATGTTGAATTTTCTTAACCCTAGCAACTAGCAAGTTATTTCTTGGTAATTTACTTGCTGTAAATTAAGTTAAGCAACAATTTATTGAATAAAATGCACTACAGGGATTTTAATTGGTAAATAAAATAATTTCAGTTGAAGCAAATTAGAAACCAACTTCGCACATGCACACAAAATTCACTGCCCTTCAAATCTGTTGTTTATTAAATAAAATATCTTAGCATACAAGGGCTCCCTTCCTTTGAAAATGGCCTATGACAAATAAAAACTTGGCAAATTTGCCCCCAAAGAATTCCTATCTGCACACTGCAACTTGTACGACCTCAGTGTGGTCTGTACTGAACACGAGCCGACTGCCTGCTGCAAAATCCATGTCACATGTACGGCTTGTTCACATACTTGTGCAGCATGTGCAAATTGCACTTGTATGACTACCACCCGTGCTACCTGTTCTCACTTCTATGTGACACGTGCTGCTGTTACCATGCTTGCATGGCTTCACTCCTGTGACCTGTGTGTCCTCTTGCTACAGATTAAGTGCTCAGAAAATCTGTATTGCCTCCTTGCTGGATAGCCTCCACTTTATTTCCTGAATCTGAATTTCTTCTTGCTGCTGCACTATTTCCTTCTCCCTTAGCCTGGACACTGGGATGAAAGACCTTCATTACCCAGTCACTGAGACCCCCTTCTCTCTTGTGTTCATTGTGTGTCTTTTTCTTTCACCCAGCCTTGCTTTTATAAGCTTGGGTTTTTGACCGAATCCATAACCCTAATCTCCAAAGTGATTTATGGTCGAGATTAAATTTCACCTCATTGGAGATCAATGGTTAGATTCATATATTCACTAATGCAAAAGCCTTGCATTTCATTAGATTAACCCACTTTTTATAAAATTCACTTTACTTTGATTAATTCTTTAGTTAAAATAAATTTTCTAAATTTCAAAGTCTTGGATGACTTTCACACATTTAGACACTTAAATTTGTGCAGAAGTACCTGTCTGATGCTACAAACATTGACACGTAATATATGCAGCATTGCAAAAAAAATAAATCAGGAGTCATCAGCTCTCTGAAACAGTAGTAGAGGAAAGAAAGCAGTTCATTATCTAGCGATTATAAATCTACCCAGTCATGTCTTGGGTTGTGATACACAACCTTTATCTTCTGCTACAATTAGTTATTGTAATGCTCCCAGCAAGAGCATGAAACAGTCACTGAATTTGTGTTCAACAATGTATAACATGTTTTCTGATTATTTTCTTTGTTTTATGGAAACAAATCTCCATTCTCAAAGAATGAAATTTTATAAGGAAACAAATGTTTCTAAGATGGAGATGTTGCCATTTTGGCAACAAAATCACATGAAATGGGTTTGGGTTAGTTTGTGGATACTATGCCCAATCACAGCCAATTTAGTCCAGTTGTGGATATTTTTATATTCAGACTGCCATGCATCTGCACCGATTTTTTTTTCCTTTGTCTTTAAGGGAGACTGCACAACTTGTTTCCAATGCACAAGTTGTAGAAGGATCAACAAGACCTGCTCATGTAGGTTCAAACTAGCTGCTTCATTCCTCTTTAATGAGTTTATTAACTCCTTTCAGTGAGACTGCAGTAGTTGAATGTTGTCAAGGTTTCTTTGGGACTGATACTGGTTCCCTTTCAGAAAGCACGATGGTAACAGATGATGCAGCTATTTTAACTTTTTACCAAGGCTGTTGTGGAATTTATAGGATTGTCACAAATTTTTTCAAACCATTCATAACTTATCAATGTTATTTCTTCCCAGTGGTTCATTATATTCAGGAATTTTAAGGGAGCCAAATATTCAAGCTATTAAATCAGTAATCTACGATCTGTCATAGTATCGTGTAAAAAAATGGAGCTTCCTATATCAACACAACTGTTGGAGATGGATCAAAGCTTGAGAAGTTCTCTATTACTGGCAATTTAGGAAGCACTCACAACTACAAGGTTTGATTTCACTTCTCATTTAGCAACATATGTTTATGATTTACTTGCTACTTATCTGTATTTTCAGATTATGGTATTTTCCTTGGAAAGCTGTATCTGTGTTTTATAGGTGCTATAGAATTAAGACATAAAGCTATTGAATTCTACTACATACTTTTGATGTAGGCATATATACAGTTTTCCTGAGACAATCTGTGCATTTATTTTGCAATAAAAAATAACATCATAATGTCCACTTGCGAATATAGGCAAAAAATAATTTTAGTGTACATAAATAGGTGTCTTAACCAACCATTAAGCTAAATACTAGTAGCTAGAGTTATAAAATTCAGGAGCACTTAAAACAAGTTGTTTACATTGTACAATCATTCCTTTTCCATTACTTAAAAGTATTTTAAGAAATTGTTTGACTGATAATGAAGAGACAAGCTTTAGCTTTCTAGTTGTACCAACCAAATATTCTCAGGTTGTTGACATACAAATTCAGTGACTTTTCTAGAAGCTTAAGTGATGACCAATAGGCCATTGGAGTTTGGAAACTCAAGAACTGCTCTGAAATTGGACCTTCATGGTTGTGTGAGTTCTTGTTAGCTGCTTTTGATTAAGTTTCTTATGGAATGGACTTCCACCTATAGAGTTCCTGAATTCCACCCATCAAAGGAGAATTAGCTAAACTGTTTAAAACATTATGCTGAGCAGCAAGATGAATTACCACATTAGGTTTAGAGAATCGCCTCACAATAGGCTCTGGGAATGAGCTTTATGACTTGCCTTGTTGCCATATCTCATACTTCCTGTATTTCTTAGAGACTGAAAATGAGCATGGATAATTTCCTTATGACCTGTATTGGCATTATCCACAGTAGGTTAATGAGATAAGGCCAGTAGTAAGTAGATGGCCCACTAGTAAAGGAGGAAATGGTTTTGAACAATTTTATGGGTGTATGAAATTTAAATGTGCAGAATTGATTCCACAGTTTTGCTGCACAGAGCCAATGAATACAAAACCATTTACATGAATCCTGGCAAAATCCCAGATCCTAATGCCCCTTTTGCTTAATTTAACAGAACTATAATGTATTCTTCTATTTTTTCATAGGACTTAAGTTTAATTACATGACATACTTTGCCTATTGTAATTTGTACTTATGGTTAAATAATTTATTTGGCCTAGATCTCTGCAAATTCATTCTGCTTATCATGTTATCTTTTCTTTTCTGGGGTTCACGATAAGATGAGGCCACGTTTAATATAAAGTTAAAATATTTCTTTTTCCTTGGTTAAATTGTTCTTTATTCCTTGGTTGTGTTTAGCGTCAAGTTGTATCTCTTGTGTAGATCTTCTGTATAATCATTCCACATTTCTTGCTAGTGATTAAATTGAAGGTTGATCATCCAGGCTTGTAAGTTGAGTAGATACTGTTGTAAAGTGGAAGATGTGGATATCCTGAGGAAGGAATTAGCAAAATTTGCAGCATGCTTTGCAGCTGGAGGCATGGAAATTGCAGTTGAAAAACAATCTCCTCAAACTTCTGCAGAATCTGTGGTACCATATGGATGACACCGTGCAACAAGGTTTTACATTTAGGAAATAATTCTCTTGATCAGAACTTTTAAGGTGTTCTGAGATGATATATTATGAGCTACAAAACTTGTTTGAGAATGCACTGATCAAAGCTCACTTCGGATCCAGAGGATAGATCACTGTTAAATAGCCATGAAAAACCATTTCCATGGGTTCTTGTGTCAGTAAAGATTGATGTTTACTGCTCTGATGATTATGATAATTTGCTTACTCCACAATAGAAAAGTGTGACAAGGGAATATTTTCGTGGGAAGGAAATTGATTGAAAAAAGTTAAGTGTTTGTCAATTCGATTTTTCAACTTCAGTTTCATGGATACATCAATCATCAGTACATTGAAGCTTTTAGTTCTCGAGGTCAAGTATGTACCTCCATAAACCATAACTAGAAGCATTTGGGTTTCTTTGCCCAACAATTTTCATACATAGTGAAAAATGTGTAGAGGACCTGAGTAAAGTTGTCTCTAAAGTGTGTATAAATTGAGAAGCCTAGTTCTTAAAGAAGGAAAAATTTTCATGCTACCTATCAAGCTAACAATATTCTCCATGACAACAAAGGTTGAATGCCCCAAGGAGTATAAATTTGTATCTCGCTAAAAAGAGTTTGAAAATGTTATTGCTGTGCGTCCTTTAGGGGAAATTTCCTGTTCTGCATCATGAACAAGTAGATGAGGAAGATTTCTCTTTAAATGTACCATTGTGAAGGTTTAGTTCTTAAATTTGTAAATTAGATGCTTTTTTCTCAAGGAGGATATGGATAGCCGAGGGAAATGTGACAGACGCCATGTTTCTAAATGAGGATTAAGATCATCTTCAATCACAATTTTACTGCAAAATTATATCAATGTTTTTTTTGTCTTTTGCTTCTCTTAACATTGGGTTGTAATAATGTCTACAAGGGTGGGTGAAATATTTGGAAGTTTCCTCACGATAGAGTGGTCAAAACATTTGAATATTTGTAACGGTGGCTTACCATAATACATTCTGTAATTTTTTAATTTGACTGTAAAATGCAATGGAGATATCAAACCACTGTTTCTGTGTTAATGAAATGGACATGGAATCATAACCTTTCCACTTTCAAAATGGGATGAAGTGAAATTATCTCCATCCCATGGAGGTGGTCAAGTTTTCATCTTGTCTAATGTGTTTTTAAAGACAGTCATCTTATTTGAATGGACTTTGAACAATATTTTGATGAGAAGTGAACTATACTGATCTTGTAAATTTTCTTCTTTAGTAGAGTTTTTGTAACTTGTTCCTCCGTCCTCTCAATGATTATCTATTTTCCCAAATATAGTATTACATTTTCACTTGCACCAACTTCAACATGTACTTTAGAAAGGTCTCAAGCCAGATCTGATTCCCCAACTCTAAGCAATGGAATCGGGTTCTCTTTCTATTTTTCTTGGTTTCATATGTAATTTTTTTTCAATGAAATGGGTAAGGATATTTATATTAATAGAAGTCTGGGATTGGGACAAAAACCCTTACATCTTGAATCCGATACAAAAGATAGATCTTCAAAAGAGTAAACAAAATGTTTACTTCCTCCATGATTGATTAAACTTTTAGACAAAAAAGATGATCACAGTAAATTCTACAAAAGTTCCAAGCAAAAGAAAAAATTTGCAGACCAACATTACATGACCAAAGATAGATGCAACATACTACATGCCAAAAAAGCTTCCTCATCATACGAGTTAATGAAATCACCATGGGCCACGATTGTTAATTTTTGAGTCTCTAACATGACGAGATCTCCTTCTATCCATGTGAGCACCAAAAATGTTGCCACCAACTGTTGCTCTTTCCGCTTGTGACGCTGAGACCTCCGGAACCGCCACTCGAGCACTGCGCTGTTGAATTTCCTCATTGAGCCTGTCTAGGGAATCTTCCATATCGGCATGATGCACCAATAACTTGGCTTCAACAAAGAGTTGGAATAAGCTCCACTGTCGCTCGATCATGTCTTTTAGATTGAGGCAACTAGAGGTTGAGTCTAGTCCAAGAGTTTATCAGTGAACTCCGAGGCACTGATAGAACCTTGGAGGTCAGAGCAGATAGCCATCTTGTTCTTGAGGCTTCAAACATAGATTTTTGCAGGTAATTTCCCACCAGACCAAGGCAGAGGTTAGAGGGGAGAAATAACCAGAACACCACAACCTGGAACAAAAGAATTCCGACCTCTAACTTCATGAACTTGGAAGAGCGAGAGTGGGAGCAGGCTACCTCTAGAAAACCATATATAATTGACCCCCAATCCTTGGCATGAGCCATTCTTAGACCATTCTATCTAAATCTTTACAAAATTATCAACAAGATAGCAGAGAAAAGACTTGAACCCTTTGTAGGATAGGAGAATTAAATCCATAATCATGCACACAAAGGAAGATGCCACAACCAAGACAAATTGCCATAACTATGGACCAGAGGGAATTAAATGGACAAGACTACAACGAAGGGACAAAGCCAAAGGTTGATGCCACATGTTCATTGGAATGTGCCACTTGGAGAGATCCATGCAATACAAAAGTCAGGAAAATGGAGGAGCTGACCAAAAAGAATGGGCTTGGCATTCCACTAGAGCATACAAACGAGAGTCTCTTAATAAACCTGTTAAAATATTTGCCTTGGGGGTAGAGAAATGAGATTGCTCCTTGGTGATCCAATTGCTAAAAAAATTGAGTCATTTAAGGAATTGGAGACAGAGTTAGTCTAGAATTGATTTCTATTATATGTTGATTCATGTTAGCTCCCTTTTTGTTAAATTTTCTGATTGTTCTATGCTGTATCAATTACTTCAGCTCAAATTACTTCTTTATTAACAAGGCATCCAATTATTAGCAGTATAACCAATCATAAATGTAATTGAAGAATGAACAATGTATGTAGTGACAAAGAAGACAATAGCACAACCATAAGAGACAACAACTTGGTCCAAGACTAGGAAAAAACCCTCACAAGGGGGAAACCCTTTCAAATATTCTTCTTTAATAGATTGTCACAAAAAGATTTCAGTAGAGAGTACAATGAGCTTCAATACATATATTTGCAGTGGATATCAATGAATCAGATCTACAGATCTACAGATTTGTACAACAGTAGAGGTAAACCCAGATCCACCAGATCATTGAAATCAACTGAAGCCAAGATGTCAAGCCCTAGATCTAAATCCTGGACGCTCTTATCAAAATTGTTTGTGTGTGTCCGAAACTCCCTGGACGCTCTCTCAAGCACTGTGTGAGGGCGTCTGTGACTGCTCAAACACTCTCGGGAAGACTCTGTGCGTGCGTTTGGGGTAAAATACACGAGAAACCCTTGGATGCTCTCTTACTGTTGCTGTGCATATGTTTGGGATGGCATGGACGCTCTCTAGGACACTTTGTGCGAGCTTCCGGGGACCAATGCAGCCCGATCTGACTCTGAACCCCTATATGCTCTCATAAGCATATTTTCCAGTGTTTAGGGTTCTTTGGATGCTCTCTTGTCCACTATGTGCCAGCATCCAGGGACTAGATTTCCTTGTTTTGTGCTAGCGTCTGGAACCCAGAAAATTCTAACTCAAAGTGAACCTTACCCCTTTGATTTCAGACCCTTGTGCGAACTCCTTCCGTCGAACTTGTGTGAGCCAAGACAAAAGAGAAGAATAGAAAAATGACTTTATCAATGTGATGAAATGAACTTGAGGTTGCTTCTATTTAAAGGCTTTGCTGAGGGTTTACTTAGGGTTAAAGTAACCCAAGTAGTTACCCATGTGGTTAGGGCCGACCCATTCGATAATGTATGTATGAATAAAATAATTCAAAACTTAATTTCGGCTTGACCAAATTGGGTGATATTAGGTCGATTTTGGTCCTCTCGAAAAGAGGAATTTAATGCAAGCATCATCTCGATCATCTGAGCTGTCCAATGTGGAATTTGACCCTAGTTGCAAAAATTAACACTCCCTCTCAACTAGGAAGAATTCCACCTGCCAATATCTATCAGTTGATCTTCACATCATCCTGTCATGTTGTTGTAATGCTTTGACTGTCTCTGCTCAACTCTATCTGCTGAAACTTTCTCGGATCTAGAAGAAGAAGAATCGGGGAGCAATAGCTTCCACCCATACCGAGCAATAAGATAACACATCATACATGGGAGCACATCCTCAACCTTGAAATCTCATCGGGGAGCTTACCCTCAACCCAGAATCTCAAAAGGGGAGTAATTCTCAACCCAATCCTATTGCCTACTGATCTTCCCAACAATGACTCTCAGTAGTCATGTGGTAGAACACTTGCATCATAATTGACTTGGGTTGTACACCCCAAGTACACTCAACTTGTTGGCCAAACGAGGAGCGATATTCCCAACAAGCTAGCATGCTTATGGGTATGATGCCAACTGGGGTATACTTTGCAAAGACTAAGTAGGGGAGCAACATTCTCCGACCCTATGAAGATAGGGGAGCAACATTCTTCAACCCTATGGGTAACAGATAGGGGTAATGCCCTATTGTCTAGAGTTCTGTAAACCCCAGGAGTCCTCTATCTCGATTCCTCACCCTAGGAGTTCAAACAGGGTAGGAAGAGTTGGCTTAGTGTCCTTGATCAGCGCTGCCCCTTATTGGAGGGGCTACATCCATCAGTCCAAGCTGCTCTCTAAAAACCAAGAACTTTCTCTTTGGTAATGCCTTGGTGAGAATATTTGCAATCTGTTCGTTTGTTGATATGTGATGGAGCCTGACAACTCCTCTCTGCACCATGTCTCGAATAAAGTGATATTGAATTTCAATATGCTTGGACTTGTCATGGAACACAAGATTCTCTGCCAAACGGATTCCACTCTTGTTGTCGTAGTATATCACTGTAGTATCTAGGACCTGCTCAAATAGCTCTCCAAAGAGCTTTCTTAACAAGATTGCTTCGCAACTAGCCATGTTAGCAATAATGTATTCTGATGCGGCGATGCTCAATGCTACAAACTTTCTTTTCCTACTCATCCAAGATATCATGGCAGATCCAAGGCTAAAACAACATCCCGATGTACTCTTCTTGTTGATAACATTTCCGACCCAGTCAGCATCAAGTGTATCCATGAAGTTGAACATCTCTGACAAAATATCTTAGGCCAAGTGTGATCGACCCATGCAAATATCTCAATATGTGTCTAGCAGCTATACAATGTGTGTGGCGGGGCTCGATCATGAATTGACTCAATGTGTTTACTGCATAGCATATGTCTGGACAAGTGTTCACAAGGAACATCAGAGCCCCAATCAATTGTCTATACTTGGATGGATTTTCCAAGTCTGGTCTTGCAACATCTCCACATAACTTCTTGAAGTTCAATTCCATTGGTTTAACCATGGATTTGCATTCAGTTATTTCAAATCTTTCCAGCAATTTTACAACGTATTTTCCTTGTAAAAGGAAAACATCAGTAGGCCTTTGCCCCACCTCAAGGCCTAAAAAGTAGTGCATGAGACCAAGGTCTTTCATGTCAAATTCAGAGGCTAGCTTCCTCTTACACTCGATCGTCAAAGATTCACTACCTGTCAAGAATAGATCATCAAGATATAAAACCAAAATCAATGGCATACCTTGGACTACCTTAAAGTAGAGGTTGGGATCAACATTGCTTCTTGTGAATCCTAGCTTCACTAAGTAACTGTCAATGCACGCATACCAAGCTCGGGGAGCTTGCTTCAAACCATACAATGCCTTCTTCAACTTGCAAACATGTGTTTTTCGATCTTCCACCTCAAATCCTTGTGGTTGTTCAACATATACTTCTTCCCGTAACATGCCGTGAAGGAATGCAGTCTTTACATCCTTCTGATGAAGAGTCCATCCCTGACTTGCAGCAAGGGCAACTATAAAACAAATGGCTGTATATCGAGCCACCGGAGCAAATATGTCATCATAATCTTCTCCTTCTTTCCGAGAGAATCCTCGAGCTACGAAGCTTGCTTTGTATTTCTCAATGCTGCCATCCATTCCATGCTTGATCTTGAATAGCCATTTTGAAGTTACAACAGACTTCCCTTTCGGTCTAGGTACAACATCCCATACATCATTTTTCACAATCAATTCATATTCCTTAGCCATAACATCCTTCCAAATTTGTTCTTTTACAGCTTCTTCGAATGAGGACGGTCCGGCTTGAATCATAGTGCTTATTGCTGCAACATATCCCCGATACCTCTTTGAATGATCTACGGATGGGGACATTTCTTTCAGAATCTTGTAAAGTACACGGAGCCAAAGTGGTCTCTTTCCAGTAGGAGGATCACATGGAGGCGGATCTAATGGATCCATATGCTCCATGGGATCATCATCAATATTAGATTCAGGTATAAATGGACCATCTAGAATATCCCAGTCATCATTCTCCTCCTTGGGAGGAGGTGGAGGAAGATCTCTTACTTTTCCAAGAGTTGCATCTTCATTGAATGTTACATCCCTAATAATTTCGACTTTCCTTTGACCAGGAATATAAATTCTATATGCTTTAGAATTTTCACAATAACCCATAAACGTACCTTTTTTTCCTGTAGCTTCCAATTTTTTCCTTTTGTCCTTCGGCACATGAAAATATACGGGGCATCCAAATACACGAAGATGGCTGATATCAGGCTTGATACCTGTGAATATTTCTTTAGGAGTCTTGTTTTCTAATGCTTGATGAGGCACCCTGTTTTGAACATATACAACAATAGATGTAGCTTCGGCCCAAAGGAACTTTGACACCTTTTGATCATGGAGCATAGCACGGGCAACTTCTAATATAGACATGTTCTTCCTTTCATCTAGACCCTTCTGTTCAGGGGTATATGGCACAATCATTTCCTTCTTGATTCCGTCTTTCTGGCAAATTGATATGAATTCTTTTGACATGTATTCCCCTCCATTGCCGGACTCAAAGACTTTGATTCTCTTTCCTGATTGATTTTCGATCAAGGCTTTGAATTCCTTGAATGTTTCAAAGGCTTCATCCTTGTGCTTAAGATAGTATATCCATGTCTTTCTTGAGAAGTCGTCAATAAAGGTGATGTAGTAGAGATGACCACCAACATAATGTACAAGCATCAAACCACATATATCAGAATGAATGAGATGGAGGATTCCATTTGTCTTGTTCTTACTAGAAGGAAATGGTCCCCTTGTTTTCTTTCCACTTGCACAACCTAGACAAACTCCATCATGATGAGCTTGAACATCGGGAATACTTGAGACCAATTTCTTCAACTTTGGAAGTGCATCATAGTGTAGATGAGCCAATCTGCGGTGCCATAACTCGCTCAGATGATTGGTATTATGAACCAATGCTAGAATAGGTCTTCCAGTGACTCTATAAAGTCCTTCAAATCTCGATCCTAATGTGAATGCATCTCTCATAGGTGAATCAACAAGCGAAGTAAAAAAATTTCGTTTGTTGAAGGCAACCCTCATCCCTTTATCTTCCAATGCGGATATAGATACCAGATTCTTCATTAATTCTGGTACATACATATCATCATGCAACATAATTGATTCCCCAGAATTAAACTGAAATTTGACGGACCCAAACCCTTTCATGGTATGAGTGGAGTTGTCTCCAAGAATGATCTTTAGGTTAGTCTCCCTCTCTATCATATTAGAGAGGACTTCCTTGTAACTAGAGAAAGATGAGTGGCCCCACTATCAACCAACCATCCCACAAATCCGGTGGAGAAGAACTAGTGAGAGCAGAAATAAGAATGTATTCAGATTTATTTACAACATTACTTTCATACCTGGGAGCCCTTGACTTCTTTTGAGGAGGATGATTTTCTTCACAGTTGCTTGAGGAGTCTCTTCTTTTTCTGTAACGATTATTTCTTTGATTTTCTTTTCTTCTTTTGTTATTTTCAGGACAGTCTCGTGCATAATGACCCTCCTTGTGGTAATTGAAACATTCAACATGAGATAACGATCTGTCATTCCTTCCTTTTGTATTTTGAGAAGGAGGCTTCCTTGATGGACCTCCTTTTGCCTTCTTCCTTTTTCCATGAGTGATATATGCAACGAGCTCTCCCTCTTCATGTTTTTGAATCCTTCCTCTTGCTATCATCCTTGATTCTTCTTGAGTGAGCTTCCCAACAATTTCATCAAATGATGGAAGGACATTGTTGTTGTTGATTGTAGTAATGAAGGTGTTGTATTCACAACTCACTCAGTGTCTTGTTGCTGGTCAGTCGTTCGGGATGCAGAATAGCAAGGAAGAAAAGGCCATTTTCTGAGCCATGGAAGTCACTAGAACTTGATGGGACCCCCCTCCATTGCAGAGTGCTCAAAAAGAGCTTTCCGGGGGTATATTCAAGTTTGACAATAGGTTCCCGGATGAAAAGATAGACACTGCTGAATCAACCCCTCTCAAAACTCAGAGAACCCCTAAAAATGGCTAAGTATGGAATAGAAATCGCAAATCGGGCTGAAAGACTCATCTCATATCGCATATCGACGTTGACGGGGGTCCTAAACCATTATATCGCAAATCCATCGAGAAATCGCAATCAGCGAAGTCAAAGGGCTCCTCCCTTAAGGATTATCGGCGAAGGCGAATGCGAATTGCGATATGGACCAAACTATCGGGGAGGCCGATTTTCAAAATACAAAGGAAAGCATGGAAAACAAGGCCTCAGTCGACCTTTTCTCTCTCCTCCAGGGAGCCACGTGGCGGCTTCTTATTGGTTCGTGAAGCTGATGTGGCGGATGATGTCAGTGATGACGTGGCACATACAGAGGATGATGTGGCAGGGGGACAAGTGGCACTCATTTTCGACATTTGTAGGGGTCCTATGGGCCTGTTTCTGGGTACCATGTGGCACCACTCACATGGTGACACGTGGCAATGATGACGTTAGCGGGTTATTGGCAATCGACGATCACAATGTGCCAAAGATTAAAAGAGGTGAGACAACAGAGAAGTGCCGATTGCGATATGGGGGCCCAGATGTGATAAATTATAAACTACAACCTATAAAAATTTAGGGTCCGAGAAATCGGCCGATAAGAGGATTTATTGCGATATAAAGAAAAGCCCCTTGCGCGTTTATTTGAAACCTTAAGCGCTTTATAGATGGGACCTTGGTCTCTGCCTGTGGTCCTATGCATAAATTCATAAAAGGGGCTATCAAAGGGGACCTAAGACTTAAATAAGAAATCCTCGCAGATTCACTTGTTCTAAATGAATTAATCCTATGCCATAATGCACTGATAAACACTGAACAGAGCTATGACAGATTGATGGGTCGACAACTGGGTGTTTTATGAGGAATAGGGGTGCTTTTAAAGAAAGACAACCTGCAACACAGTCGGCGCCGAAGTTAGCTTAAACCTGAAGTGACTATGTCGGCCCGTTTTCACATCAACCGCTTTAAATCACCCATTGCAGCACGACGTGGCCTTCACAAGAGTATTTCGCAATAAAGGAATGTTTGACACCTCCTCCTCATTGGAATCCTCATCTCTGCTCATTTACTCCAATGTTTTCAGATCGCGTTTAAGAATTCCAAGAGGCATCACAGCGTGAGACGAGACCCTTACTCAGCTGAGAAGGCAATATGATCTGACAACAGAAGCCCTCGACCCATGAATGCTCGTGTAATAATCATTAATGCCTTGATCCTCCCTTTCTAATAAATAGGGGGTCTTGATATTGTAAAAGGGTTGAAAAATCTGGAGAGAAAAGGGCCGATACTGTAACTCCTGTGATAGCTTATAGATCTTCAGAATACCACATATTGGTGGTGATTCCTCCTTTTGAAATTTGCAGCTTGTTTGTCCTATAAAATTACTTATCTGTTTTTCTTGAGTCCTATTCATGCATCAATAAGCACTGTAATGTCTTTAAAGTCTCCTGCAGGTTCATTTGTATTTCTTTAAATGCACATGCCTGTGTGAGGGTTCGAAATTATCATACAAAGTCATCTTTCTTCTATTCTCTGTTCAACACTCCTTTTTTTTTTTTAAACTCAGAAAGTAGATCAACTTTATGGTTCTAGGTTCATGCTATGTGTATGAATTTCTTGGTGTTGTAAGCTCCGTAATTCTGAGTTACTTTGCTCACTTTGCCTGTTATCATTTCTTTAAAACAATTTGATTAAACTGTGAAGTTCTGAAGGCTAAGGCCTCCCCGTCTTGTTTTATTTCTGAAATCTACTTTTGTGTATCAAGGCTTATATCATTGGCTTACTTCTTTGGGAAGAAGAACCACTCTTTCGTGTTCATGTTTGAAACATAGGTGATGTCTCTTGTTATTCAAAAGTCATTTGAGACACACTGATCTGGATGACCCTAAGCACTGATCTTCTCAGCAATCCAAGGCTATCTCTAGTGGGATTTCTCTGCATTATGCTACATTTGTGCTGCATATGCAGGTTTTAGCCACAACATCTTCTGGCACCGTTGCCAGGGAACTTATTGAAGGATTCCCCCCCGACAAGCTAAACACTCTCTGGACAGGTGAACATAGATGTTTTGATTGCACTCACTTCACCTTGGTACTGCACTACAATCTACTCATTATTCATCATCCTGACATCTAAAAGGCCTCACACTCGGTCAGACACCTCTCAGAAGAAGGATCCATTTGTATCTGACCCTGAAAAGCTGATTTCTAAGAGAAATTGGAAAGAGAAAACCCCACCTGCCTGTGCCACCATCTCACTTGTAACTACCCCTTCCAGTTCTCAGCCTACTGTTGTGCATTGCTTAGGGTTGGCTCCTAAGATCTTGATATACCTAGTTTCCAGCCCATCTACTCAAAACCCTGTGGTCTTGACCCAAGTCTCTTAGGAAAATCTCCATCCCCCACCCTTATCTCAGATGGTTGTCCCAGAATTTTTGCTAAATAAGTATGCCCCTCTTGACTTACCTCAACCCCTGAATCTGTTGCCTCAGGACTATTTGAAGTTGTTGCCAAGGTTCAATGGAGAAGATGAGAATACTGCTTAGAAACACCCTGAAGATTTTTGTGCCTTTGCTGAGAATTTCAATGTAGAACAACTGGATGTAGTACTCAGACTTTTTGTACATTATCTTGATGGAGAGGCCAGAAAATGGTTTAAAACCTTACCAGATGCCTCCATCACCACTTGGGAGGAGCTTGAAACCTCTTTTACACAAAAGTGGGGTGAAAAGAGGAACCACGAGTACCTCCTTACAGAGTTCAATGCTATCAGAAAGAAGCCAAAAGAAGACATATATGAATTCAATAAGAGGTTCAACAAGCAATACAATAACTTGCCTGCTGAAATAAAGCCCCCTCCAGTTGCTGCCCGTGTGACTTACTTGGGAGCTCTCGAGCCTGACTTTGGATTTGTTTTGAGAGAAAGGAAGTCTCTTACTCTAGATCGGCTTCAAGTCGATGCTCTGGAAGTGGAAGCCAATTTTGCCTTAGCTAAAAAGATGGGTGGAAAGCAGGAAATCATTGTAAGCAGAAGAGGCAAAGAAGAAGCTTCTTCCTCAGGACAAGAAACAAGTACCAGGTTCAAAGCTGGAAGAGATGGATAAACTCATTAGGAGTTTGTCATAGAAGGTTGGAAAACTAGAAATTGAGAACATAAATCTCTCCAAGCAGAACCCTCAAGGAAATAATCGGGGGTATAACCCACAATATAGGAGGCCTCCTTTACAGATGCTGCAAAGGGAGAGAAAAGAACAACCAGATCAGATCCTGCATCCTCTATATCTAGAAGAGGATCCAAATGAACCATGGATAGATACACAAGATATGCAAGGGAACTTATATTCTGCTTTCCCTGAGGAGGAACAAGAAGATATGGCTCACCAGGAGGCCAACCATAATGAAGAAACAAAAATAGAGGATGAAGACATGGATTATTATTACAAAAAGTTTGCTGACTTTATGCAAGCACAACTGCATCACAAGTATGATCTAAGGTCTTCCAGAAAGAGGTCCAGGGAACCAGAACAACAAGAAGCAAATGTTCCCCAAATTATTCCCCCATTGCCAGACAAAGGAAAGGGTAAATTGAACCCTGACCATGCCAGGATAAAAGTCCCTTTGAACAAGGAAAGAAATAGAGAAGAGGGACATGCAACAAAGGAGGCACCTGTTTTGCATAAAAGTGTTGATGGTAATGAAGTTGAAGCAGAATCAAGGGGTATGGAGAAGACCCCATCTACATTTAATCTTCAAAGGGAGCTTGAAAAGGTGAAGATTGTTGTCCCACTCACTGAGCTTCTAAGACAACCTACCTATAAAGCTCAGGTATCTCAATTCATGCATCCATCAGTCTCCTCACCCACTCATGATTCTCTAAATCTTCAAGAGGAGAGGCCAATGGTAGTTTTTGGGCCACATGTGGAAGAGCTTGATCCTTCTACTGTGCCTTTCTATGTGACTCTTGGGGTCCATGATCTTCTTCTGCACAATTGCATGCTGGATTCTGGAGCCTCTCATAATCTCATGCCGTTGGAAGTGATGGAACAACTTGGGTTACAAATCACTAGGCCTTACAAGGATTTGTACTCTTTTGACTCCAAGAGGGTCAAATGCCTGGGAATGATCAAAGATTTGGTGGTGAACTTGGCCCAAATTCCAGAAAAAAGTGTGGTAATGGATATAGTAGTGGCTGATATACCTCCTCGTTTTGGCATGCTACTATCAAGATCTTGGGGTTCTAAGGTGGGGGGCTCAATTAAGTTGGACCTGACTTATGCCACCATTCCAACCTTTGGAGGAGAACAAAGAAGGCTATATAGAGAATCCAGATTTGTGAAAATTGTCACCTCAGCTAAAGGCTCAAGGAACTCTCCAATATATGGAAAAGAAAGTGATCTATCTTGCTTATTTTTAGAAGAAGATGAGACTGTTATAGAGGAAATGTTAGTTCACTTAACCTGGCAGTTGGAACAACAGCTTGCAGGTGACAACAAAGTCTAGAAATTGTATTTCGATGGAGCAAATTTGAAAGAGGGAAATGGGGCAAGAGTATCGCTGGTATCCCTGAAGGCTGTATGATGCCTCTTTCATTTAAACTGGAATTTGAGGCAACCAACAATGTAGCAGAATACGAAGCACTGCTCCTTTGGTTGTAGAATGCAAAAAATATGAAAATCGACTGTTTGACAGTTTATGGAGATTTTGAGTTGATAGTAAAGAAGATTAAGAACCAATTCCATGCTAAACACCTCAGGATGAGGACATATCAAAATGATGTATGGGACCTGATTGATAGCTCCTTCTTGGACTTTAACATTCAGTTTCTGCCCAGAGAAGAAAATAGGATGGCTGACTCTCTGGCTGTAGCTGCCAGTACCTTCAGGCCTCCCCAAAATCCTCTCCTCATGTATGAAGTTGAAGTTAGGTGTAGACCCTCTATACCTGATAATATCAAGCACTGGAAAGTATTTGAAGATGACAAACAGGTGAAACGATTCCTAGAGGTCATTGGGGAGTTTTCCAACTCCACCATTGATCAAGAAGAAGAAGAAGAAGAAGAAGAAGCAGG
Organism: Pinus tabuliformis; assembly: GCA_031772625.1. NCBI lineage: Eukaryota > Viridiplantae > Streptophyta > Pinopsida > Pinales > Pinaceae > Pinus > Pinus tabuliformis. The sequence continues at coordinate 180,349,054 of CM062805.1, read as the reverse complement.
TCAAGAAGCCACTCCATGGAAAGATGCAGTGGCTGGACACAAATTCTTGCACCTGAAAGGGAACACTATTCCCTGTGGACTAGTTCCACTAGAAAGGCTCTTTACTAAGGACGACATAGCTACTAAACAAATGGTTTCTAAAACTGATGATCAAGTGCAAGATCATAACATTGGTTTAGAAGAGGAGCCCTAGATGATTAAGCTATCAAAAGGAATCCCGTTGCAGTACCAACAAAGGTATTTAGATCTCTTTAAAGCTTATAAAGATGTTTTTGCTTGGTTGTATGATGATTTGAAAGTTTTGATACTAACATCATAAACATAAGATTCCTTTGAAAAGCGGGATGAAGCCCTGTAAGCAGAAGCTTAGACAAATAAATCCTCTCTTGCTCCCCTCCATTGAAAGGGAGATTAAAAAGCTATTGCAGGCAAAGATTATTATTCCTTTAAGATATTCACAGTGGGTAGAAAATTTGGTCCCTGTTCGAAAGAAGAATGGGGAGATAAGGCTGTGTGTGGACTTCCGCAACCTGAATAGGGCATCTTTAAAAGACAATTACCCCCTGCCCAAGATGGACAGCATACTGCAGAAAGTAGTCGGTTCAGCTCGAATGTCGATGATGGATGGGTTCTCCGGGTATAATCAAGTCACAGTCCACCCCGAAGATCAGGAAAATACGACTTTTACTACCCTGTGGGGAACATTTATGTATGCATGCATGCCATTTGGATTGATAAATGTAGGTGCCACGTTCCAAAGAGCCATGGAAATTTCTTTTGTAGGGGAGAAGGACAAATTCGTGGTGGTATACCTTGACGATATTACAGTCTTCTCGAAAAATGAAGAGGATCACCTTTTACATTTAAAACTGACTTTCGAGAAGTGCAGAAGGTACGACCTCTCTCTAAATCCCAAGAAATATCAATTCGCGCTAAGTGAAGGGAGACTGCTGGGACATATCGTATCACATGAGGGCGTGAAGATAGACCCGAGAAGAGTTGAAGCCATCAGTCACATTCCACTTCCCAAAAATAAAAAGGAAGTCCAAGCTTTCTTAGGAAGAATAAATTTCTTGAGAAGATTCATCCCAAATTATGCAGAGATAGTCAAAGGCATCACTGATATGCTTAGAAAGGACAATGAGGTAAAGTGGAATCCTGTTCCCCGTGATTCTTTCAACAGGATTAAGGAAGCTCTGGCCAAAGCCCCAGTGTTAGCTAGCCCGGATTATTCAGCTCCTTTTTACATTTTCTCTTTTGCTTCTCCACTCACAATTGCAGCAGTACTGTTACAGAAAAACAAAGCAGGTCATGAGCAGCCTGTTGCCTTTTTCAGCCAAGTACTGAGAGATGCCGAATTGAAATATAATATACTGGAGAAGCAGGCTTATGCACTGGTTAAAGATTTAAAATCCTTTCGCACTTATGTACTGCAGTCCAAGGTTACAACATTTGTTCCCACGACAGCAATCAAAGACATTCTGGTGCAGGGGGACAGTGAAGGGAAGAGGGGCAGATGGATAGCGAAAATACAGGAGTATGAGCTAGAAATAAAGCCCACCAAGCTCATTAAAGGACAAGGTCTGGCTCAAATCCTGTCTGAATCTAACTGCCAAGCACTTGGGATAAATTTAATCACAGAAAATAGCAGATCTAAAGAGCACCAGAGCAGCATCAGAACATCTGAACATAAAATTTATGCCAAGTATGAGGGTCTCAGTGGTATAAAAATGTTGTCCACTACCTCCTGTTTTTAAGATTCCCATTGGGGCTGGATTCCTCCAAATATCGAAGCTTGAGATTACATGCTCAGAAATACATTATATCAAATGGCTTACTATATTGGAAGGACCCAGTGGGTGTATTGCTACTGTGTTTAGTAGAAACAAAGACCAATAGGGTGATGGAAGAATTTCATGAAGGAGCTTGTGGGGGGCACTATAGTTGGAAAACCACAGCCCACAAAATCCTCAAGGCTGGATTTTATTGCCTACACTGTTCAAGGATGTTTATAACAGAGTCAGGAGCTACTAGAAATGCCAGATGTTTGCTGAAAGACAAAAGTTTGCTCCTCTCCCCTTGATTCCAGTGCAGATGGAAGAGCCCTTCAGACAGTGGGGCTTGGATTTTATAGGAGAGATCAACCCACCATCCAGTGGCCAACACAGGTGGATATTGATAGCCACTGATTACTTCACCAAGTGGGTTGAGGCCATTCTAGCTAGGAATGCTACAGATTTAGTGGAAGAGAACATATTGTCCCGCTTTGGCTGCCCTTCCAAAATCATCACTGATAATGCCCAAGTCTTTAAGTCCGTCAAGTTCATTGCTTTTTGGAACAAATACAGTATCACTATCGGGCATTCCACCACATATTACCCTCAGGGTAATGTCTTGGCTGAATCCTCCAATAAAACAGTGGTGAAAATATTGAAGAAAATCATTGCTGAAAACAAAAGGAATTGAGATTCTCAATTGAAATTTGCTTTATGGGCCAACATGATAACACCCAAGAGGTCCACTGGGGTATCACCTTTTGAGTTGGTGTATGGTAAGGCTGTTGTTTTCCCTATACAATTAGCAATTCCTGTAGCAAAGCTGCTACAAGAAGCTGAGGAGGAGCCAAGTGCACTAACAAGGAGAATAAATCAGTTGGTGGAACTTCAGGAGAGCAGAGAGCAGGTGGAGGCCAGATTATCTGATTATCAGCAAAATATGAAGCTGCTGTTTGACAAGAAAGCTAAGGACAGACCTCTGCAGCTAGGAGATTTAGTTCTCAGGTGGGATGTCAGGTGGGAAGACAAGGGCAAGCATGGGAAATTCGATCCATTATGGTTTGGTCCCTTCAGGATTGCAGAAGAAAGAGGGAACAATACCTTTCTGCTGGAAAATTTAGATGGTGAATTGCTGGAACTACTAGTAAATGGTCAGTTCCTTAAGTTTTATTTTCAGAATTAAAATTTTCTGCTCCACACTCTTTGTAAATATCTGGTGTGTTTACTGCAAACTGTTGATTTAAGTTTGTTTTCTTCTTTAAATTTGTAAAGAATTTTTGGCTTTCTGGAAGTATATTTTGTTTTAGAAATGACTCCATGCCCAAAGGAGTAGTTCGTAGTGTGCAGGTTCTCAACACCTTGTTGGCAAGGCACTGTCCCCAGATGGAGCCAATGTTGTATTCACAGCTCACTCAGTGTCTTGCTGCTGGTCAGTGGCCTGGGATGCAAAATAGTAGGGAAGAAAATGCCATTTTCTGAGTCATGGAAGTCACTAAAACTTGATGGAACCCCCTCCATTGCAGAGTGCTCAGAAAGAGCTTTTTGGGGGTATATTCAAGTTTGAAAATAGGTTCCCGGATGAGAAGATAGAGACTGTTGAATCAACCCCTCTCAAAAGTTAGAGAATCCCTAAAAATGGCTAAGTATGGGATAAAAATCACAAATCGAGTCGAAAGAATTATCGCATGTCAGCGTCAGCGGGGGTCCTAGACCATTATATCGCAAATCCTGTGGGAAATCGTAATCGGCAAAGTCAGAGGGCTCCTCCCTTAAGGATTATCGGCGGAGGTGAACACATATTGCGATATGGACCAAACTGTCGGGGAGGCCGATTTTCAAAATACAAAGGAAAGCATGGAAAAACAAGGCCTCACCGAACTTTTCTCTCTCCTTAGGGGGCCACGTGGTGGCTTCTTATTGGTCCGCGGAGCTGATGTGGAAGATGATGTCAGCGATGATGTGGCACATATAGAGGATGACGTGGCATTGGGACACATGACACTCATTTTTGGCATTTTCAGGGGTCCTATGGGCCTATTTCCGGGTGCCACGTGGCACCATTCACAGGATGACATGTGGCAATGATGACGTCAACGAGTTATCGACAATCAATGATCGCAATGTGCCAAAGATTAAAAGAGGCAAGATAATAGAGAAGTGTCAATTGCGATATGAGGGCCCGAATGCGATAAATTATAAACTACAACCTATAAAAATTTTGGGTTTGGGAAATCGACCGATAAGAGGATTTATTGCGATATAAAGAAATTCCCCTCGCGCATTTATTTGAAACCTTAAGCGCTTTATAGATGGGCCCTTGGTCTCTGTTTGTGGTCCTATGCAGGAATTCTTAAAAGGGGCTATCAAAGGGGGCCTAAGACTTAAATAAGAACTTCTCTATGATTCACTTGTTTTAAATGAATTAGTCCCGCGCCATAATGCACTGATAAACATTAAACAAAGCTTTGACAGATTGATGGGTCAACAGTTGGGCGTTTTATGAGGAATAGGGGCGCTTTTAAAGAAAGACGTCCTGCAACACAGTCGACACCGAAGTTAGCTTAAACCTGAAGTGACTATGTTGGCCCATTTTCACATCAACTGCCTTAAATCACCCATTACAGCATGACATGACCTTCACAAGAGTCTTTCACAATAAAGGAAATATTTGACACCTCCTCCTTCTCACTGGAATCGTTCTCTCTGCTCATTTACTCCAAGATTTTCAGATCGTGTTTAAGAATTCGAAGAGGTAGCACAGCTTGAGATGAGACCGTTCCTCGGCTAAGAAGGCAATCTGATTTGACAACAGAATCCCTTGGCCAATGAATGCTCCTGTAATAATCATTAATGCCTTGATCCTCCCTTTCTTATAAATAGGGGGTCTTGATATTGTAAAAGGGTTTGAAAATCCGGAGAGAAAAGGGCCGATACTGTAACTCCTGTGATAGCTTATAGATCTTCAGAATACCACAAATTGGTGGTGATTCCTCCTCCTGAACTTTGCAGCTTGTTTGTTCTGTAAAATTACTTGTCTGTTTTTTCCTCAGTTCTATTCATGCATCAATAAGCACTGTAATGTATTTAAATTCTCCTGCAGATTCATTTGTATTTCTTTAAATGCACATGCTTGTGTGAGGGTTCGAAATTACATTTGCAGCATTGTATGATGCGAAGTCATCTTTCTTCTATTGTCTGTTCAACACTCCTTTTTTTTTTTTTTAACTCAGAAAGTAGGTCAGATTTATGGTTCCAAGCTCATGCTATGTGTATGAATTTCTTGGTGTTGTAAGCTCCGTAATTCTGAGTTGCTTTCCTCACTTTGTCTGTTATCATTTACTTTAAAACAATTTGATTAAACTATGAAGTTCTGAAGGGCAAGGCCTCCACTGTCTTGTTTTATTTCTGAAATCTACTTCTATGTATCAAGGCTTATATCATTGGCTTACATCTTTGGGAATAAGAACCACTCTCTCGTGTTCATGTTTGAAACATAGGTGATGTCTCTTGTTATTCAAAATTCATTTGAGACACACTGATCTGGATGACCCTAGGCACTAGTCTTGTCAGCAATCCAAGGCTGTCTCTAGGGGGCTTTCTCTGTATTATGCTGCATTTGTGTTACATATGCAGGTTTTAGCCACAACATAAGGTTTCCCAAATAGGAGGGAGACCTCTAAGAGTCACAACTACTAGCTCCTTGTCAAGCACATTTTCTCCAACTCTCTGCAATTGATCTCTAAGGCGAGAGATCCTCATAATGTAAGATTGAACAAATTCTCCTTTGTTCATCTTAGTTCCTTGAGTTGATCTTTCAAGGTGATGATCTCATTCAATTTGTTGATTTCATACATGCCAACTATCTTGTCATACATGTCTTTAGATTTTCTTAAATTCCGAACATATGCAAGTAAATGACCTTGTAAACCATCAGCTATAATTGACTTTGATTTGGACTCACCTTTCTTGTACCCGTTCTTGAGGGAAGTGGAAGCATTTTGTGGAGGCTCGGACATCCTTACTTGGACGTATTATATCACATCATTATTGTCAGCTATGATCTCCAATTTGACTTTCCAAGCAACAAAGTTTGATGCATCACCCAACTTTTCATGCTCCTTGAAGGTAAAGGACGACATCTTGACCTTGACGAGGAAATATGCTTTCTAAAAGAGAGGGTTTCAATGCTTGTCTTCTTTTGGGCTTGTCCTTAACCTTAGCTTTGATACCATGTTAAATTTTTTGATTGTTCTATGTTGTATCAATTACTTTAGCCCAAATTACTTCTTTATTAACAAGGCATCCAATTATTAGCAGTATAACCAATCATAAATGTAACTGAAGAAAGAAAAATGTATGCAGTGACAAAGAAGACAATAGCACAACCATAAGAAACAATAGATTGGTCCAAGACCAGGGAAAAGAATCCACAAGGGAGAAACCCTTTCAAATCTTCTTCTTTAATAAATCGTCATAAAAACATTTCAACAGAGAGTACAATGAGATTCAATACATATATTTGCAGTGGATATCAATGAATAAGATATATTGATCTACAAATTTGTACAACAACAGAGGTAAACCTAGATCCACTAGATCACTGAAGTCAACTGAAGCCAAGATGTCAAGTCCTAGATCTGAACCCTGGACGCTCTCATCAAAACTATCTGTGTGCGGCGGAAACTTCCTGGATGCTCTCTCAGACAATGTGTGAGGGCCTCTGTGACTACTCAGATGCTCTCAAGAAGACTCTGTGCATGTGTCCGAGGTAAAATAAATGAGAAACCCTTGAATGCTCTCTTACTGTTGCCATGCGTTCATCCAGGATGGTCTAGATGCTCTTTGGGACACTTTGTGCGAGCATCCGGGGACCAATGCAACCCGATCTGAGTTCGAACCCTTGGATGCTCTCATAAGCCTATTTGCCAGTGTCTAGGACTTTCTGGACGCTCTCTTGTTGACACTGTGCTAGCATCCAGGGACCAGATTGCCCTATTTTGTGCCTGTGTCTGGAACCTAGAAAACTCTAACTCAGAGTGAACCTTACGCCTATGATTTCAGACCCTTGTGCGAACTCCTTCCGTTGAGGCTGTGCGAGCTAAGACAAAAGAGAAGAATAGAAAAATGACTTGATCAATGTGATGAAATGAACTTGAGGTCACTTCTATTTATAGGTTTTCCTGAGAGTTTACTTGGGGTTAAGGTAACTCAAGTAGTTACCCATGTGGTTAGGGTCGACCCATTCCATAATGTATGTATGAATCAAATAATTCAAAACTTATCTTCCGCTTGACCAAATTGGGTGATCTTTAGGTCGATTTTGGTCCTCTCGATAAGAGGAATTTAATGCAAGAATCATCTCGATCATTTGAGCTGTCCAATGTGGAATTTGACCCTAGTTTCAAAAATTAACACATTTTTGCTAGTCCATCAACATTTGAGTTTAAATCTCCATAAATATGAAAGAAATCCTCCTACTCAAATTGAGAAATTGAAGCCTGGATTCTTTGAATCAGAGGGGACTTAGAAAAAATAACCATCTTTTCATGGGTGAATTAACAAATTATTAACAGAGCCACCAAAGACAATGCCTTGGTTAATTCTTCATTCACTTGCTAGCTCCAAACCTTTCCAGAGGGAAAGGTACTTTGCTTGATTAATCGTTTCCCTTCCAAGACCCCACGCAAATTGCAAAACTATTTTTCCATCAAGGTAAAAAATGACCCCTCCCCCTCCTGCCTCTCTGGGTTTCATGTGTATTTTGGTCATACATTCCCCCGGAGTTTCTCATGGCCTTAATTTAAGACCTTTTTAATTTGGATCTTTATACATTTCACCCATTATTTAGGTTGCTAGTGTGGAAGTTTGTGCACATCATTGAGGTCCTTGTTATGAACAATTTTCATTAACAATTAAATAAACATCCAATCCAAGTAGGAGAGGGAAGATAAATACATATAAGTATATTTGAATAAATTCTCTTGAAATATAATTGAATAATATGAAAATTGATGTTACAAGTTTTTCGTGATGATATGCATATATACATTGATTAGTCACAAGCATGAATATACATGAACTTTGGTTATTATTATTATTATTGTGCAGTTTATACATAGTTTATGATGTTACATTACTTCAACCTTTAAAGTTGCATTGCATCAAAATGTAGGTTGGAGAAGGTTTATGTTATTTCTAATGCTTTTAATGCTTTCACTGATGTTGTATTCTTGATGTTATCATGGTTATACAAATGAAACAATATAATTGTTGAAGCATTGAACAAAATTATTGTATTGTGAAAGGTCAAATTCATTTTAAATTGATTTTTCTATAAAACTATATGGTGCAATATTTTATTAGGTCTTTCAGTTATGATGCTTGGTATACCTTTAGAAGTGATTTGGATTAGCATTCTAGTTTTTAAAAGTGTGAACTGAATTTTCTGTGTGATAAAATTATTGGTATGGGTGGTGATAGGGTTTTATATTTGTACTTTTTGGAATTAAAAGGTATTAAATTAGTATTTATTGCTGTCTATACAATTAGGTGGTGATAAGGTTTTACCCCTCAACTATAACTAGATCTATAAGTGTTTCTTTGTTGATTGATATATGTTGAAAAATAGATATATAGTCACTTGATTCTTCATCTTTTATTGCATTTTTGTGAATCCCCTATCCATTGTTCTATATTGATTTTTATTGTTCAATTGAATTTGTAAACCTCTCTTTATTGAATTTTTGGATCATGTGTTACACAATATTTTGGCACACTTTCTATCCTGTATCCCGAAGTGTCAAAATGACGAACGCTGTCAGTGTATTCATCATGAAACATATACAAAAGCATCCCTGAAGAAGAGAAGAAAAGTTGCCCTGAGAGAGTCCTGAAGAAACTTGTCTAAAAACTTAGTTTTCAAGATCAACTCTTTTTGCGTCACTGGTGACCCGTGCTGGTGGCATGTTGCAACATACTGACCTAGCGCTGCCAGCGTAGATTTTGATAGGAAAACCCGTGCTGAACCTCTTTTGGCAGTTTTTCCTAAAGTGGAGGAGAAGCTTCTCTTACTAGAAGCCTTGAGAACGACGAGCTAGTTATAGGTGAATAAGGATATGGTCGAGTTCTCCCATTTTGAGTCTTTGATCCTACCTTTAGTGATATTCCCCTTAAGATGTGGAACCTCTCCCTCCTTTTATGGATCCTTAACTCCCTCTCCTTCCCTATAAATGAAATCACTTCTATCCACAACTGGTTGGTCATTGCTTGGTTGCATTCCTATGCTGAAACTATGCCTAAATGCTGCCCACCTTGCTAAGGAGAAGGAGTGCTTGAAGGTCTTGGCTTGGACTTGGAAAGTCATCCAAAGGAGGCTTACAACATCAAGGCTCATATGCTTGTATGCTTCTCTCATTTTCTATTAATAAATACATCATGTGTTTACTTTCCATGTGTGTAAAGAATTACTCATTTAGCATGATATTCCTTGATCGGTCATATAGTTTATGTTAGAATTAATTATCTATGTATGCTTGTATCGTCTTTGTTTGATATTTCTTGTAGGTACCCATCCACAACGGCGTAAAGAGGATTGAACTTGGAAGCGAGAAGATCGAGGACGACATCAATGGGCGTTTAGCATCAGAGTGAGGTAGGTCATCTATCTTACTTTGTATTTTCTGATATAAACTAGGAAACTCTGCACGTGTTTGTCTATCTTGTTGCTAGATCCTCTTATAGGACTAAAGAGATTGCTTCTATCCGCAGAAGGGATTGTCTACACAACAAAATGGTGACTCCACTGGGGAGCCTATAGCCCTTTCAACCTCCTTTTTGTGTTTGGTCTATTGGATCAGTTTGGCCAACCGCTTAGTGATATGTCATTTAGATTCTATATGGATTTGCATTTTGAGTAGTCAGTCTTTTAGAGTGTTAGGTATGGACTTCTCTTTGCAATTCTTTTTATTTTTCCAAGTCTTTCTTTTCCAACACATTTTATCTTGGAACAGTTGCGATGATAGTGCGATTTTTTCAATAACAGTAGCGCTGAAAGCCTTGTCAACACGGGTTTTGACTGTCACAGTCGCATCGATCCCTGAAACTTGAGAAAATTTAGGGTTTCTATTCGAAAGTTCTAGTGTGTCTTGAACTCTGAGATATCCTCCTGCTCTGTGTGTTTTGGATTCGTCAGTATTTTGGCTGATTTCTTGTTGATTTGCAAAATCCATCTGATTGCTTTGGAGTATTGGACGTGAAGTCTGATTGAGTCCTTAGGGTTTTAGGTCAATCGGATTTACTGCTTGCTGCTTGGGTATGTGAAACGAATACTGATTTTGCTGTTGATGAAGCATTGTTTGTTCTTTTGGAAATCATAAAGAAACAACATTTGCATTTTGTTTTAGCTTTTATCTCAAGAGTTACTTTTCATATTTCATTAGGTTAATTTGCATTGAAAAGTCATTTTTTGGTTTATAATTGAGCATAGATCACATTGCTTGATTCTGAAAGCTAAAAGAAGTGCATTATCATTCATTCAAAAATAAAAGTGAAAAGATTCATGTAGGTGCATTCGAATCGAATTTCATTTTACTTTGGTGAGTGCATTGAAAAGGAAAGTGAACAATTCATGTAGCTGCATGTTAACGAATTGAATGTCATTTTACTTTTGTTGGGTGAAATGAAGTAGTGAAGGTGAAAGCTCTAGTTAGGATAATTTGTTTGCTGCATACTTGATTGTTGCATCAGTGTGTGAACCTCTTCCCTATGTTAGATAACTTTCGTTGAATTGAAAAAAATATTTTTTCATGCTAGTTACATCATAGGTGTTCATGTGACATCGATCTTTGAGCCTTAAAACCGAAACTTAATTGAATATCAACTTAAAATTTACCTCAATTAACCTAAGGAGCATTTGTCATTAACAAAAAATATTTAGAGGTATAGGCTAAAGACATGTTTCGACATTGTTAAACATAGGAGTTGTCGTTGTTTGCCAGCGTTGTATCCCAGGGGTGAAATCTTGTTCCATGTTTGAAAGTGTATAGGACCGTTCTCTAGTACTTTCGGGTATATCAGAGGCGCGCCATGCATGGTAAGTATATGGGAACACTCTCATCAAACGGTTACACATTAGACAACACTACTACATACTGAACTCCCACGTACTATCGTCTATATTTTGGGAGTCCCCTATAGGTTTCTATCCATCCATATGTAACCGAGTTTGCTACCTTGTATACCATAATACACCAAACACAACATTTGTGGAGATTAACTACCATACGTTAAGTCCTTGGTTCCGCCAAGGTGTATATTGCAGTTCATGGTTGCTTGGTAAACCCTCATGCCTAGTTTTACCCCTTTTTGATTTATTTCTTTTTTGATAATAAAATCAATCGACCACGGAATCACCAATTACCCGTGAAATGAAAACCTCCTTTTGTCCTCAAACATTAATGGTTAATTGTAAAATTGGATTTAAGCCCAAAGCATTCACCAACACACATTTCTGATTCATTTTCTGAAAAGACATCATGGCAGAACCACCAAGAGTCCCAAACAAGACCCCGAATATCTATGGAGATATTGATGCACCTGATTCACCTAGAGTTGTAGGTTCTGATACTGTTGAGCCTAAATCCCTTGAAAATCAAGGAGTTGAACTTGGTCTTGTCCTAAGCATCCAACCCCTTGCTTCCGACCACCTCTAGAGTCGGTAGGCTCCTCCCAGGACTCTCCTCCGGCTAGTCCTCAACCTATTTTGGATTTCTTTCTTTTTCCTCCTAATCCACTCTTTGAATCAGATTCTCCTATGTATTTATCGCCTCTACATCCGTATAGTCCGTTTGATACTCCCAACGTACCTCTGAGTCCTCCCAGAATGACTTGGGTTCCCAACCGAGAACTTTTCCCAATCATGGCAACAAAAGGTGATAATCCACTTGTAGGGTCAACACCCCAAGGTATTCCAGTGGAAACTTTTGGAACTCACATTCCTAGTACGAAGATTGATCCTTTGTCATTTCTTCCTCCCGAGGGTTTTCCTTATGTTTTTGCTCCCTACATGACGACGGGGCCAAGAACACCTCCTACTTTATAGTACACTCTTGGTTCCACCGGGTTATAACTCTCTCGGCGATGCTTTTTTAGATAATTCTGGTGCAACTTCACTATTTCAAAATCCTATTTGGTCCTCTGGTGTCATGTCTACTACCAACTCGTTTGTCCAAAACATGTCGGTAACTGCACAAACCCCTACCCAACCTATAATGTTGGTAAGTGAAACACATGTTTCTCTTAATCTTTCTGCTCCTATTGTAGCCTCGGTAACTGTGGTCCCAAATGTGATTGGAAATCCTACAATTTCATCTGTTCCAATGTCTGGTGGGCAACTTCTTCCACCCTACACACCTCCTGCTTATAGTGGAAACTATCCAGCCCCTCCTCCAATATCGGGGGCGAGTCAACCCACTGGTGCTATTTTTAACCCAGGTGGAATGCTAATTCTATCTGTATTGGGTAACGTCATAGGGACCCATTTACAAGGTCATCAAGTCCCTTTGACTCAACCTTCCTACTAGCAGCTTTATACTCCTACAGGCTTGCAACAAATCCAAACTCCTTATGAGCAGGCAGGTCCTCAAACGCAATATGGTCCTCAAATGAAATATACTTATGGGATTGGTAATCCTCCTATGTGGCCACAAATTCCTATTCAACCGCAGCAGGGACCCTACCCGCAGCCACAACCATATGTTTCCTACCCGCAACCACAGCCGCAGGTGTCTTACCCACAACCACAACCACAAGATTCCTACCAATCCCAATAGGGACCTTACCAGCAACCACGATAATAAGTTCCTATTCAACCCCAACAGGGACCTTACTCACAGCCGCAACAACATATTACCTACCAATTCCAACAGGGATCTTACCAACAAACGTTGCCACAATCGCAGCAAATGCAAAAAGGGACCTTACGAACAACAGTATGGTCAATTTTCTTTGCAAACGCGATACATCCAATATGGTCACCAGACTCAGTATCGTCAACCTATTTATGGTCAACCTCCATATAGCTAACCTCCATATGGTCAAACTCCATATGGTCAATAGTCTTATGGAAAAAATCCACCACAATGGGGGAAAACCCAAACTCAGCAAGGTTGGAATACTCATTTTGGTACATACCAGAGACCCTATACTCCATACAACCCACAACTTCCATTTTTGGCAATGTTGGAATTGCTAGATGTATCAAGGCTTACGAATGACCCAATACTTCACTCACTGTATTGGCCTTCGATACCAACCAAAATAGCTAGTGATTGCCCCAAATTCGAAGGTGAATCTGGAGAAGACTCCTAAGCACACGTTATGACTTATCACCTTTGGTGTTCCTCTAACTATTGGGTCGATGATTCTATCTGGTTATGTCTTTTTCAGTGCACTCTAACGAGCGTTGCCGCCAAATGGTACATAGATCTCCCTCGTGGTGCTTTCCAAGATTTCAATACTTTGGCCATGGCTTTCCACACTCATTTCCAATTGCCTGTCCGGTATGAGACTGGAACCCATCTCTTAAAGTCTTTGCAATAGAAAAATTCTACTCACATCTCTGATCATATCCATGAATGGAGGCATAGGCATCGTCTCATCAAATTCAATATCCCGGATCAAATTTTGACTGAATGGTTCACTAAATCATTCATCCCTCCTATTGCTAAAGACATAGCCATGGGTGGTTGTGTGACTGAGGAACAAGCCATCGCCTGTGCCCAATATTTGGATTTGGTTTATTCACAATCTGGCACATTATATGAACTCTTACCTAGTGCCCAATGACCTTCGTCTATCCATCTTCCAAACCCACAAATTCACCACCTATCGATGGCATCATTGGATATGTGGCTCAATGGTCTAGTAGTACTCCTGTTACTCCTTCGAAACCTAAATCTACTCAGGTCGCAGTAATTTCCAATATTGTTGATAATCCTAAGAATCCTAGTAAAGCCTCAGAGGTAAATGTCATCCAATCTACCACAATAGATAAATCCTCAAAAGGTAAGACGAAGGGTAAAGGAAAATCTAAACAAGATACCCCTAAACAAGATTCCCAAAAACTGTCAGCTGATGACACACCCAAACGAAAGCCTAAATATCCTTGCCTTATTTGAGATGAAGATCATTACACTAAGGATTTCCCCTGATGTGCTAAGGTAAGTCGTGTTCTAAAAGGCACTACAAGGATGCCAACTATGCTGAAGGAACCTTTCCCATCTCAGCAGACGCAATTGGTAGACCAATCCCACGCTCAAACCTATGGAAGCTCTCAAGTGTTCATGAGTGGCTTAGAACATATTTTCATAGCCGCGAGATGAAAAGATTATCTGCCTCCCGAGAAACCTGTGGTGGAGAAAGATACCACTGATGTACCATCTTCCTCCACTTTACCCAGTTCTGGTCCTATCCATATTGAGAAGCCTAACATTGATTCCATAATTCGACCACCCCCTAAAGGTGTTCTTAATAAATCATCCTATAATCCGAATGCACGAGTTGCCCAACACTACAATATTGTAGAAGACTTGGCTCAAGCACCCTTGACGATGTCAGCCTTGGAAGTCCTTCAGACATGTCCATCACAATGGAAGGCTTTGCTATCCGCTATTGGAGGAATTGATCCTGCAGATTCCAGTTTGATTACTTTTGATCTTGAAAACCATGTTCCTCGCCTGCCACCTCAACTTGCTTTTCTCATACAAGTTATTGTTATGGGCAAGACTATCCACCAGACTATTGTTGATGAAGGATCCTCCACATGCATCATGTCCATATCATGTTGGAAAGCCATTGGTTCCCCTCCTCTCAACCAGTCTCCTAACACTTTAGAAGCTTTCGATGGTCAAGGTTTATGCCCATATGGTATTCTATGTTGATTTGGGGTAGCATCGGATGTGCTCTAGCCATGAAAATTTGTGAAGAGGCTAAAGCACATGAGATCTCCCAGACATAGAAATGGTTTGGACAGATTGTACCCGGTTTGGGAGATATTAAAATAATTAATATTTTTAATGGAGTTCCTAAGTCTAAACTTAGGAAAAATAAAATATTAATGGGTATTAATATAAAACTGTGTTAGAAAGTTTCAAAAATCATGGATCAAGCCAAATCTAATCTTAGCCATTGATTGGAGATTTAATCTTGGCCGTTGAAGGACCAACGAGAAAAAGTATAAGAGGAGGTTTGAGGGTCAGCTGGAAGATACACCAGAGTGATCAGTCATTTGATTTGCTAGAGTGGGGTTGCTAAGCAAAATCAAATCAATGATCAGTAGCAAGGGGCAGTGAGTACTGGACAGAGAGGCAGAGACAATGCCGAGAGATGAACGTAGAGGCAGAGAGTGAGAAGTGTTACATAGGAAAATGACCTCATCATCAGTTCAGAGGAGAAGAGCAGGATGACTGAAGGATTGACGAAGTTCACAGGCCCATTTGTCAAGCTAACGTTGTCTAGGAACTAACAAGCTACTTTATAAAGCTTCCTAGCAATGCATTAGGTGCGTTAGTGCCTAGGGTAACTCTGTTTGTTACCTCGGGAAGGGTGTTAGTCAACCTAAATGAGTTTCCATGGGTCAAAGGAACAAGTTGACTGAGAAATATCCCGAGATTCACTCCTATGTCAGCTCACAAAATCAGGGAAACAACAAATAATCGATCTATTTGGAGGAATTACTATTCCTAACAGAGTCTACAAACGGGAAAGAGCACAAAATCATGGAAACATCTTTGCTTTTGCCCAAAGGAACTCATGAGGGATTTGGCAAGGCTTATCTTCTCATGCTATATATGTGAGGCTAGGGCCATTGTGGAAGAGGTTGAAACTTTTGAAAGGATTTCCTATTTGATTGTCGAAGCTAGTATCCGACAAAGGTATTGCAAAAGGTTAAGAAGGGGGAGAGAGAGAGGAGATGGAGGAGTAAGGGAAGGCTGATACAACTGATGGTTTTAATCACCCTTTTCTACATTAATATAGAATTACAATTGTGTTGTCCACTCCGTGGCGTTGGTATTGTAATTAGTTTACATGTTCATGCAATATCGTTATTATGAGTGGCTTAGATACATGTAATTAGATATCTTTATATGTTAGTACATTGATTGTCATGTTGGGTGTGGAGCCTGATTATCTTCTTTATTAAGAGGTATTGCGCATTGGACCCTATTTTGTAATGTGGCGGAAACACCACCCGTAAATGTACGTCGCCAGGGGGGACTAGGGGGGCGACGACAATTATTTGGAGCCCCACTTGGAGGGGGATCGGGGGTAGCGACTTCGAAGCTAAAAATAAATACGCGAAGATCTGACAGTAGAAGTTACGTTTTTTTTAGGGTTTTTTGCCCTATAAGGAAACCCCTCTCTATACTTGAGGGAATTGTATTGCGTCTATGTAGATCTGTATTCTAGGTGAGAAAGATAAAGGAGATTGTGTGACAGCGAAGAGGGAATTACAACGGATCTGTTGTAGGTTGTATCTCTCCAGTTTGCTGGTTAATATAAAAGGAAAGACTGACTGTTTCTCCGTGGACGTAGCCCAAATTCGGTGAACCACGTATATCTATGTTTCTCTTGTTTTAACTGTTTTATGTATTTATATTTCTGCAATATATTTTATGTGTACCATTGCTCTATAATATATAATTTTCTAACAATTGGTATCAGAGCCGAAGGTCTATTTTAAACTCGCAGGAGAGAAGGGTTCCTGGTTCGAGTGGGAGCAATGACCAAAGATGGTATAACAGCCAAAACTACTAGTTGTGGAAGATGCAGATGGAAAATTATCTGTATCAGAAAGATTTGTACCTACCATTGAGCAGAAAGACAAAGAAGCCGATAGGTATGACATACACAAAATCTGATATTCTCGATAGAAAGGCACTTGGAACAATACAACTGTGTTTAGTGGCGTCTGTAACCTTTAATATTTCAAAGGAAACGACAACAGAGGGTTTAATGTTGGCATTGATCAAACTATATGAAAAACCCTCGGCCTCAAATAAGGTATTTCTTATGAAGCATTTATTTAATATGAAGATGTCAGAAGGTGGATCTGTTGCTGATCATTTAAATGAATTTAATACAGTTACTAGTCAGTTAAGTTCTGTAGGGGTAACTTTTGATGATGAAGTTAGGGCTTTGTTATTTCTATGCTCATTGCCAGAAAGTTGGAATGGTTTAGTTATGGCCATTAGTAACTCTGTCTCTGGATCTAGTACTTTAAAGTTTGATGATGTTGTCGGTGAAATCCTTAGCGAGGAAATGCGACAGAAAAGCTTTGGTGAGACATCAGGTAATGTTTTGACTGCAAAGACTAGGGGAAGAAAAATGGAAAGAGGAAAGAGTTCAGGATATCGCAGTAAGTCAAGGAAAGGTAGATCCAAGTCCAGATCGGGGATAGTGTGTTGGAAATGTGGGAAGAAAGGACACCTGAAGAAAGATTGCAAGTATCAGAAGGGTAAAGAAGGAGACGCGCAACAAGAAAACAATCATGAAGCGAATGTGACAGGTGATGTGTTGCAAGATGCTTTGATTCTTTCATTAGAAAATATTATTGATGCTTGAAAATATTATGTTCAAGGAGATTTTCGATAGGTTCGATTGGGTGATGATAAACTCTGTAAAATCATTGGAATGGGTACAGTTTTCATAAAACAACAGAATGGAAATCAATGTCTATTGAAGGAGATAAGACATGTTCCAGATTTGAAGAAAAATATGATTTCAACAGGGCTATTGGGAGGTGAAGGCTGTGTAACTACTTTAACAGATAAAACCTGGAAGGTCACTAAGGGAGCCTTGGTAACATAAAAAGGAGAAAAGATTGGTACATTGTATTTATGCAATGGTATTTGTAATTCTGTTAATTCTTTAACCTCTACAAGAGAAGATACGACATTGTGGCATCATAGGCTCGGGCACATGGGTGAGAAGGGGATGTAGATTCTTCACTCAAGAAATTTGTTGCCAGGTTTGAAGCATGTTGATTTAAAATTCTGTGAGAATTGTGTTTATGGAAAACAAAAGAGAGTCAGATTCTCAGAGTTGGGAAAGAAAAGGAGAGAAAAATTACAGCTTGTTCATACAGATGTATGGGGACCTGCTCAGTTTTATTGATGATGCAACCAGAAAAACCTAGATTTATTGTATTCGAAATAAATCTGATGTATTTGATACCTTCAAGAAATTGAAAGCTTTGGTTGAAAATGAGACAAGAAAAAGGTTGAAGTGTCTCAAATCAGACAATGGAGGTGAATATTGCAGCAAAGAGTTTGATAGGTACTGTTCAGAGAGTGGAATTCACAAAGAGAAGACAGTTCTAGGAACACCACAAGAAAATGGTGTGTCAGAAGGGATGAACATGACAATCATGGAGCATGCAAGGTGCATGAGATTGCATACAAGATTGCCTTTACAATTTTGGGCAGATGCTGTAGATACTGCTGTTTATCTAATAAACAAAGGGCCTTCAAGTTCCTTGGATGGTGGTATTCCAGAGGAAGCATGGATAGGTAGAAAGGTAAACTACTCATTTTTAAAAATTTTTGGTTGTGAAGCCTTTGTCGACATTAATAAAGAAAATAGAACAAAGCTTGAGGCAAAATCAAAGAAATGTACCTTTATTGGATATGATGTTAATGATTTTGGTTGTCGCTTTTATGATTATGAAATACACAAAATCATTAGGAGAATAGATGCCATATTCAATGAAAAGGATTTGTATAAGGATCAAATGCAGGAAAAGAAACACGAAAAAGAAAACAAAGAATACAAAGTGCTTGATGAGACCACACGAAAAGTGAAGGTGCCTGAAAATAATAATGATCAACAGGGAGAACAACAACAGAAACAAGCACCTCAAACACCTAAAAGTGGTGTTAGAATATTTACCGGGATAAGTAGACCCCCTGAACGATACTCTCCTTCATTATATTATGTATTGTTGACCGATTTTGGTGAAGCAGAATGTTATGAAGAAGCAGTGCAGCTAGAAACCAGGAAGAAGTGGGAGTAAGCCATGAAAGAAGAGATGGAATCCTTAGCACATAACAAGACTTTGGACTTAGTCAAGTTGCCTGCAGGTAAAACAACATTGTAGAATAAATGGTTTTACAGGTTGAAGGAAGAAGATGGAGGTAGAAAAAGGTATAAAGCTAGACTTGTGGTGAAGGGGTTTGCATGGAAAAAGGGTATAGACTTTGATGAGATATTTTCTCCTGTTGTTAAATTGACTTCAATCAGAACTATTTTAAGTCTAGTAGCGGCTGGAGATTTGCATCTTAAGCAGTTAGATGTAAAGACAACCTTTCTCCATGGGGATTTGGAGGAAGAGGTATATATGCAGCAGCCACAAGGATATGAGGTAAAAGGGAAGGACAAACTAGTGTGTAGGTTGAAGAAGAGCTTGTATGGCTTAAAACAGGTTCCAAGGCAGTGGTATCTAAAATTTGACAGGTTTATGTTTGAACAAGGTTATACTAGATGTCACTCTGATCATTGTGTTTATCTCAAAAGGCAAAATGATGGCATCTATATTATATTGTTATTGCATGTAGATGACATGCTTGTTGTAGGTTCTAACATGTAGGAAATAAATGTGCTCAAAAGAAAATTGGCAAACTCAATTGCAATGAAGGATTTGGGCACTGCAAAACAAATCCTTGGTATGAGAATAACTAGAGATAGGAAGAATCGAAAATTAACATTGTCTCATAGTGAGTACATAGAAAAGGTGTTGCAAAGATTTAATATGCAGAATGCAAAACCAGTTAGTATACCTTTGGCTAGCCATTTCAAACTAAGTAAGGAGGTGTGTCCCAAGACTCATGAAGAAATGACTTATATATTTAAAATTCCATATGCATCAGCAGTTGGAAGCTTAATGTATGCAATGGTCTGCATAAGGCCTAATATTGCACATGCAGTGGGAGTTGTAAGTAGGTACATGAACAATCCAGGAAAAGAACATTGGATGGCGGTGAAGTGGATTCTCAGGTATTTGAGAGGTACCTCAAATCAAGAATTATGCTTTGGTGGTCCAAACATTGCTCTATAGGGATATGTTGATGCAGATATGGCGGTTGATAGAGATAATAGGAGGAGCACCACAGGGTACGTGTTTACTATAGGTGGAACAACTGTCAGTTGGGTTTCAAAACTGCAAAGTGTTGTTGCACTCTCGACGACAGAAGAAGAGTATGTTGCTGCTACAAAGGCTAGTAAAGAAATGATTTGGTTACAAAGGTTTCTGGATGAATTGGGTAAGAAGTAGGAGTTGGGCAGGTTATACAGTGATAGCCAGAGTGCCATACACCTTGCAAAGAATTCTGCATTTCATTCCAAGACTAAACATATACAACTCAAGTACCATTTCATATGATCAGTGTTGGAAGATGGACAGTTGAAGATGGAAAAAATACACACTAGCCAAAATCCTGCAGATATGTTAACAAAAGTTATAACCAAGGAGAAACTGAGATTCTGCTCGGTTTCAGTTGGTCTTCAAGCATGATGATGAAGATGAGAAACATCCAGGTCCAAAGTGAAGTCATTGTATAGCAAATGAAGTAGTGGTGGAGTTTCTATAATCAGTCTCCAAGTGGGATATTGTTGGGTGTGAAGCCTGATTATCTTCTTTATTCAGAGGTATTGTGGCATTGGACCCCAGTTCGTAATGTGTCGACAATGTCACCCGTAAATGCACACCACCAGGGGGGGCGACAATGATTATTTGGAGGCCCCCCCTGGCAGGGGATTCAGTGCAGCGCCCCTGAAGTTAAAAATAGATGTAAAATTGCCTTGTAAAATGTTGTGATTTCGTAGTCAATCTGGGCCGTTCATTAGGCAGAGATTTGACGGTAGAAGCTATGTTTAATTTAGGTTTTTTTTCCCTATAAGGAAACCCATCGCTATATATGAGGGAATTGTATTGTGTCTATGTAGATCTGTATTCTGAGTGAGAAAGAGAGAGGAGATTGTGTGAGAGAGAAGCGGGAATTATATTGGATCTGCTGTAGGTTGTATCTCTTCAGTTTGCTAGATAATCTAAAAGGAAGGACTAGATGTTTCTCTATGGACGTAGCCCAAATTGGGTGAACCACGTATATCTGTGTCTCTCTTGTTTTATGTGTTTTCTGTGTTTATATTTCTACAATATATTTTATGTGTTCCATTGCTCTGTAATATATAAATTTCTAACATGTCAAAGTTATATGCTGTGATATTACTCCTTGTCTTATCAATGTGAAGGTTTTGATCTTGGAGCTAGCTGAGGGGTCTTCCACTCTGCTACTTTGCGCTCTCTAGCAACACCACACCAAGACTTGAGGTAATAAGTCCTTCTTCCTACTTTGATTCTCATTTGATTAACATAGATATGCATGTATCTCCATGCCAGCTGCAGCTAATCTAACAATCTGCCAAGGATCCCGGGAAGATCCTTGAGGGTATCTCCGTCACCAAACATTGTGCTTTAATTCTTATAGTAGAATTGGCAACCCGTTGGGGACTCCACTTAGTTCCCGGTTTTCTCCTAGAAAGTTCCTAGATCTCTCTTTCTTCTAGGCCTTCCTGTACTTCTTGATCCCCTTTCCGACCACTTAGGACTATACAACACCCTTCTCTCTGTGCTCAGCCTTAGATATGATCCCCACAACCTTCTTTTTAATCCTTTTTCCTCACTAACACTGTCTGCTAGTGTAAACAATGCTTTATAAAGCACTGTGGCCTTACACACAGTGCGTTAGTGCAACCACTAACTCTCTGTACCCTCTGTTACAGTGCGTTAGCCAGCCATTTCTTGATAAACAGACTGCTCTGTGACCTCATGGGTTGGGAAATCTTCTTGTAGACTGATCAGGGATCTGCAGCTGTGCATGTTTGATTGATATCTGTCTCCTAAACAATTTTTTTAGGGAAATAACTTTACTTCTTGAAGTTTTTTTTTTCATAAAAGAGAAAATACAAAATTTTACTGTTTTATGCTTAGTTGGTTAAATATGCATTTATTTGGTTTCAAAAGTTGTTAGTGAGCATTGTAAGTTCTGTCGGTTGTGCTTGTGTTTTACTGAACTGGATGCATGGTATATATATTGATGTATAAATGACTCTTCCTTTGTAGAAGAAACTTATTCATCAAAAGTGAAATTTAAAAGCATTGTTTTTGCATGATTTGAGTCAGAGTCCCACATAACTTCATACATCAACACCTCCACTGAAGAATTTAACAAAGTACATTTAAAATTTACCTAATAAAATCAATCAACAACTCTTTTTGAGTAAACACATATTAGTTTAGGCTAGGATCTTGGGTTTGGCAGTTGTGAGTTAACTGCCCAAGATCATACACTGAAACTAATGTCATTAACGAGGGAAATCCTTCTGCACTCATACTATTCAGGACCACTCCAGTAAAAGTGAAGCTAAATATGAGACACCATCAAATTGTAAATGAAGGTAGCCCGCCTTCGCTTACACCTCCTTTGGGTATTCTGTGTATCAGGGATCCCTTTGGGTATATTGGAGCTGAGTCGAGGACTCAAGTATCTTGCCCACACATCGTATAATCTGCGACTATGTCCCCCCCGGTAGTGTCTGTGATTTGAGGTTACCACAGTGGCCATAATTTTAGGGATGAATGCAAGGTGACTGGTGCGGGTTGCCCTGGTACCTAACACAAACAAACCTACTATGTCTTCGGTTTTTGGGAGGGTGCTCGTCTTCACGAGAGTACTTGGCCCCTTAATATGAGGTTTGGGAGAAGCTCAAGAGTAATCGTAACTGTACATTTGGCCAACTCTCTCTTTTATTCATCGTGATACTCGATTTCATCTCCAGCAAACAGTGGTTATCAGACAGGGTCATACCCTCTACTTGTTGATTGATTTCTTTAGTGTATTTTTTATTTTTTAGGTGCCAGCTTGTTATCATCAAGAATTTAATAAATATAAATGTAAAATCTATTGATAAAATTTATCAGTCACCATGGCTACATCCGACCCTTATTGTCAATCTAGACGACTGCTAGGTCTTCCCCCACTCATTGTGGAGGATCTGCCGAGCCCCAGTGAACCAGATTACCCATCTTCAGGAAATCAGTCTCCAAGATCTAACACTGAATTAGTTTGGACATCCCACGATTCAAGATTACCAGAAGATTTCTTTACTGAAGGTTTCATTCCTCCATACAATCCTTCAATCACGAATCCGTTGGGACCACTCTTGATTCCGGTTGCATTTGTACCTCCTATGTCTTATGTTGGACCTACACCTACCATCCCATCAACGACTAACGAGTCGTGGGCTTTTGTGGACACTTTTGGTCCACTGCCACCTCTCGAGTCAACAGTCAGTACGACATGTCTGATGGCAAACCCTGCTATCCCACATGTCCCAGGTTCAAACCCTATCATCACACCCAATGCGAGTGGAACCCAGTACATACCGGTTTCTGCCACTTTTGTGTTAGCTACTGGACCTTCGACAAGTGCTACATATAGCACTCCTTATAATGCTGCATATAGCATGGTTAGCACGGGTCCATTTAACAACCCCTTTGGTTGGAATCCATTGTTTAGTTCCAACCCCTAGGTTCAGATGCCTGGGGGCACTGCTCCCAATATGCACATACCGGACGAGAACATTACAGTTCCCCCTCCGTTTATAGGACAACAGGGACAATCATTGATTGACATGAATCCTCCTTATGTTAGTCAAGGACCTGTAGTTAATTACGTGGCGAGTGGGATCCTGCAACAAGGTCTCACTCAATGCATATGGGCACCCCACTCTCAACCTCAAATTAGTCAAGGGGGCATTCCTTATCCTAGGGGCACTTACATCCTCCAATCTAAAAATCCCTATGGACAACCACAATACACGACCGTACCCCAAGGAAATTACTATTCCACGCATCCTGTGTATAATATTAGGAACAACATGATGGGAGGACCGAAAGGATCCTCAACTCATGTGTCATCACCTTGGTTCGATTCGGGGGCATCAAACACCTTGCATTTCTTGGCAACACTTGATATCCCCGATTTGTACAAACTCACCAATGACCCCATCTATCACAACTTACTTTGGCCTCCAATCCCGCACAAAATTCCCACAGACATCCCGAAGTTCGAAGGGAAACAAGGGGAGGATCCGGGTATGCACATCACCACCTATCATTTATGGTGCGTTTCTAACTCCATGGTGGATGATAGTATCCAGCTACAGCTCTTTCCCCACACCCTTACTGGCAATGCAGCCAAGTGGTACATTGAGTTACCACGCGCGTCAGTCAATACCTTTGGCGCTTTAGCAATGGAATTCTTAAAGCACTTTCAGCTACCCATCCACTATGAAACTGGGATGGAACTCCTTACTTCTTTACGTCAGGACACTGCCACCCACATCTCTGATCACATCCATGAATGGAGATGTAGGTAGAGGCTAGTCAAAGCTCCCCTCCCAGACTATCTATTAGCGGATTGGTTATGCAAATCTCTTCTCCCTCAAATCGCTAAAGATGTCACCTTAGGTGGTGCGGTCACAGAAGACCAATCCATTTGTCGTGCCCAACACTTAGATTTTATATATTCGTAGTCTGGCACATTATATGACGTCATTCCCAATGCCCCTAGAAACTCCAATGCTCCCGCTACTCAGCAACCCGGTGCGCACATTGATGGTATTATCGGTGCTACCTCCGGGGCTGCTGTAAAACAACTTAGCGGTCACATTGCCCAGTTGTCAGTTGACCCCGCTACCCAATCGACTGCTCTTCCTACCGTCGCAATAAACTCTGTGCAGTCTACACAAAAACCCGACAGTAAGAACAAGAAGAACAAGAAAAAGATCGCTCCTTCTGAAGAGCAATCAACCAAGCAGTACAACCCAAAGCAGAAAGCTGTTGCACCTCCTGACAATGGAAAGGACAAACCTGCCAAATTCCCTTGCAAAATCTGTGCGGAAGACCATATGACACATCGTTTTCCACATCTCCACGAATGCACAAATTTCCTTGCTCAAAAGGACACTGGCCGAACCCCTGCGGTCCTAAACAACCCTTTCCCTGCTCAACAGCAACAACACCTTATTGCAAACCAACCCCAACCCCTGCAAGGGGGCAACGACGGTTCGCATCATCCTTCAACTGGTGAAGGACCATCTACCATTTACACCTTTGAAATGGTAGATCTTCAAACAAGAGCCAAAACTTATGGAGCTCCAGTCGCTAATGCTAAGGAAGCCTCCTCGAGTCAAAACCCACCGCTACCTAATGATCTTCATATCGAAAGGCCGGTTGCTAATCTTGTGATTCGCCCCCCAAAAGGGGCACTTCGTCGCACAATGCATAATACATCTGCACGTGTTGCCCAGAACTACAGTATTGTAGAATATTTGGCGCAAGCACCGTCAGCTATGTCGGCGCTCGAAGTATTGCAAACCTGTCTAGCACAAAGGAAAGCTCTGCTTTCGGAAATTGGTGGGGTCGACCCTCAGGATTCCATGCTTGCAATTTTCGACATGGACAAATGTAAACCTCCCCTTTCACACCAGCTTGCATTTCAGGTGCAAATATTTTCGAAAGGGAGAGGAGTACATAGAACTGTCATTGACGAAGGTGCTTCAACCTGTGTCATGTCGGCTTCATGTTGGCTTGCTTTGGGTTCTCCAACCCTATCACCGCCGTCGAATTCCCTTAAAGCTTTCGACGACCACACTTTCATCCCAAAAGGTTACCTTGCCAACTACCCCATCACTTTGAGTGGGAAAATGGTAATGGTGGATATCGAAGTCGTGGATCGAAAACTCGACTATAATCTACTGTTGGGTCGCAATTGGACTTACGCCATGACCACCATTGTGTCTACTGTCTTTTGCATCATCGTATTTCCATTGGATGGAAGGATAGTCATGATGGACCAGCTGTCCTTTTGCACCCCAGATTACTCCTCGTTACCTAGCGGCTTTGTACCCTTGGTGGTGTACCTGACTCTTACGTCAGTATCGGTGCCGGTCTATTGAAGGGCTCTTCCCTGATGGGTTTTTTTCCTCTCCTACCTCCCTCAGTTCCACAGACAATCTCTATGGTCTCATCTATTCCTCATGAACTGACCGATCCTTGGATCCTCCCAGCCCCTTCAGACATTGACTCTTATGGAGAACAAATGCCACTGTCACCAGCTGAATTGGCCTACCAAGCCATTCAATATGCATCCAAATCTCTGGTCACTTTGGTCATGACCAATGGTACCGCCTCCTCTCCCATAAATGCTCCTTCTAACGATCTCCTCAATCAAGTCCTACCTTCAGACGAAGCTATTCGAGAGATCATGTGTTTAGAAGAGCGACCTTGGGAGGACTCTCACCATCGTGTTTCGATATCTGATTCAGACACGATGCCCATTCAAATCCTGTCTTATGACGCACCTGAAATTGTTCCCTCGCCTTATACGACTATCCAAAC
Organism: Pinus tabuliformis; assembly: GCA_031772625.1. NCBI lineage: Eukaryota > Viridiplantae > Streptophyta > Pinopsida > Pinales > Pinaceae > Pinus > Pinus tabuliformis. The sequence goes on along the minus strand of CM062805.1, from coordinate 180,322,762 downwards.
TTTGGATTCGGAAGGGAACATGGGAAATCTTTCAAAGACATTGCTCATCGATATTTTTGTCAAGACAGGCATCGTGGAAAACATCCAGGTTGGAGCCGATTGCACTCCTGAGGAAATTACAAGCTTCACTTGCCTTTTTAAGGAATTCCACGATGTATTTGCTTGGTCTTACGAGGAAATTCCCGACATAGATCCATCTATTTTCGAGCATGAGATCAAGGTATATGAAAATGCCAAGCCTATCCGCCAAAGGCTTCGACCAGTCCACCCCCACAAAATTGTAGCCATCAAGACTGAGGTGGAAAAATTGTTACGTGCTGGTTTCGTCTACCCCGTTCCCTTAACGGAATGGGTTTCCAATCTGGTTCCTGTAGATAAGAAATAGGGTACCATCTGCGTTTGTGTCGACTATTGAGACTTGAACGCTGCATGTCCAAAGGATAATTATCCGACACCGTTCATTGACCAAATAATCGATGACTGCGCCGGTTGTGAATCCTTCTCATTCATGGATGGTTTCTTAGGTTATAACCAAATCGCCATAAAACCGGCAGACCAGCACAAAACCGCCTTCATTTTCCCTTGGGGTATCTTTATGTATCAAAAAATCCCATTCAGTTTAAAGAATGCTGGAGCAACATTTCAACGGGCCATGGACTACACATTCCATGATATCAAACATATTGTTCAGGCTTACTTGGACGACTTCCCAGCCTATTCCAAGAAGTGAGCTCAACACCTAGTTTATTTATGATCAATTTTTCTTAGGTGCAGGTTCTATAACATACGTCTGAATCCGCATAAATGCATTTTCTTAGGTAAAGACAATTACTCAATTGCCTGAACCGCAATCCATTTTGCAACTCCAACGTTTGCAAGGGAAAGAAAACTTATTACGACAGTTCATCCTAAATTATGCGGAGTTGACGAAAGTCTTTATGCACCTACTCAAGAAGGGAGTACCATACTTGTGCGACGATCATGCCCAATGATCATTTGGTGCCTTGAAAAAGACACTTATATCAGCCCCACTTCTTAGTTCTCCCAACTATGGACACGACTTTATCCTCTACCTGGTAGCCTCGCCATCCTCTCTTGGAATGGTCTTGGTTCAAACTCATGATGATCTAAGTAAGCATGTGATCTATTATCTGTTGAAAGGCCTGACTGGGCTAGAACTTAGATATTCACATGTGAAAAAACTGTCCTTGGCAGTTGTCTTTGCTGTCAATTGATTTCGACATTACATACTGCTGCGACAGACTATCATCATCACTTTGGAGAAGCCCATGAGACACATTTTGTCTCATCAAGTCATTAGAGGAAAATACTCCAAATGGATAGTTACCCTCCCACAATTTGATTGGTTTTCGCCACTGCCAAAGGCGAAATTTTTTTAATCTTCGCTGAACTTTTGTCAGATCTTCCCATTGTTGATCCCAAAGAGATATCCCATGATCCTGTCCTGGATGAAGCTGTCTATTTGATCGACTCTACTGACCCTTGGTATGGTGACATTATTGTCTACCTCCAAGCACAACGTTTCTGCCTTGAACTATCGTCAGGTGACCATCGTCACATCCGCCATCAAGTGCGACACTATTTACTGCTAAATGATACTTTATATCGCCATGGCACTGATACAATTATTCGATGTTTCCTCACTCATGAAGAGGTGGAACACGTTTTAAATGATTGCCATGCTGGGGCATGTGGCGGTCATCTTTCTGGCATGTCTACTACTCAGAAAATTTTACGCACAGGCTACTACTGGCCAACCTTGTTCAAAGATTGTATCAAGGCTATCTAACTGTGCCACCCTTGTCAAGTGTTTACAAAGAAAATGCGTGCTCCTCCAACCCTACTGCACCCGGTCATCTTTGTTGACCCTTTTTCCAAATGGGGTATCGACTTCGTCACATGCAACCCCACTTCCTCTGTCGGACACAACTACATTATTGTAGCTATGGACTATTTCATGAAATGGGCCGAAGCCCTTCCCACTTTTAAGGCCGATGGAGAAACCACTGTGCTATTCCTGTTCAATCAGGTTATCTGTCGCTTTGGTGTGCCCCGCATGATCGTTACAGACCATGGGTCTCATTTTCAGAATCACATGATGTCTGACTTAACATCGTTGCTCAATTTTCGCTAGGACTAGTCGTCCTCCTATTACCCCCAAGCTAATGGCTAAGTAGAAGTCGTTAATGGCGTCTTAAAGACCATCATCTGTAGGTTAGTAGGTAATCACAAAGACCACTAGCATCAAATGCTATATCCTGCATTGTGGGCATACCAAACTTTAGTAAAAATAGCTACAGGCTTTACACCATTTCAACTAGCTTATGGCCTGGAAGTAGTTTTACCTATCGAATGTTAGATTCCTTCCTTACAAATTGTTGTTGAACTCTTTCCCGGCACCACTGCTGAAGAAGAGTGCTTGCTATACCTCAATCAACTAGATGAAACCCATCGAGATGCTGAATTGGCACTCGAAGCCCACAAGCGCCGGGTCAAAGCCCAGTACGACAAAAAGGTCAAGCCTCGTTCTTACCAAGAGGGAGATCTTGTTTTACTTTATGATAAAAAACATGACCTCTTGGGGTAAGGAACACTTCAACCCTTATGGATCGGTCCATATGTCGTCACTAAGGCCCTCTCAAAAGGGGCATATGAACTTCAGGATTGGGAAGGAATCCCACTCAATGAACCCCGAAACGGGCTCTATCTGAAAATGTATTATGCCTAGTACTACATTAGGCATGTGCTTTGTAATTCTATGTATTTATAAGTTTTGTTTCCTTTTGATGTCACTAGATATTTTTTGTTTTTTTTTGAAGTAGTTGTCTCATACATATTTCTCGTTGTGCAGATGTCTTCATTACCCTTAGCATACATAGGATACGCAGATGGTGCCAGTCATCACACATGGCACATTGCATCAACTGCTTGGGTTATTTACACACCTAAGTCGGAACTGCTTTGTTCCGGGGGGGTATTTCTTGGTACTGCCACCAACAATATTGCTGAGTATATGTCCATAATTTCACTTCTCACTGAAGCGTCATCTTGGGACATCTCCAATCTGGTGGCCAGGTTAGACTCTCAGTGTGTCGTTATGAAATTGACAAATCATTATCACATTCATAATCCAATCTTGTTATGTCATTATTTAAGGGTATGACTCTTGGAACGTCAATTTGAGTTTATTACATATGAACACATTCTTCGAGAATTTAATACAATTGATGATTCATTGGCAAACTATGTGTTAGATTTGCATCTATTTCATTTATTATAAATACATGTATGAAAGTAAATATTTACACAGTTAAAAATTTACAAAAAACACTTAAAAAGCATTTACATCATAAAATACCAATATATATATATATCGAATATAGTCTTTTACATCAGAAAATTTCCCAAAACTTGGGTGTTTTTAAGTACAAAATGGCTACTAAGCCTCGCTATAAACACCCGCTGGCTATACTAGGCGCCTACTAATAGAGTCTACTGCTCCTAAAAAAACAAGACGACTCTAGCTATCCTCCGAAGAGGAACTAGAAACTGCTCAGGCACAACAACAGTGTGTCGCTGCATGTGAGCGGGAATCTCCCTCATAGGAAGGGGGGTGTTAGCACTTGAAATTTCACCTCAGGCTGAAAAAGGCAAAATCCAAGGCAACATCAAACCTCTTATCCTCGTAGCTAGCCCTACGAGGACAGGAGAGGGCTCTCTCCGGGTCTATCTCGGCAAAAGGTTTTCAAAGGGCTGAGATGACCAATAAAGAACACTGATTTTAGGCTAGTAAACTGATAAAAAGGGGTTTTTAATAAAATGATGGGGTTTTTCTGGGCTGCATGGGCAAAGAAACAGCTTGAACAGAGAAATATAATCAACAACACAGATTATCTCCTGAGGCAAGGTAGGCAAGAATTTTTAACATCAAATTGAGATTAAATGGAAATGGCAAGACTGCTGAGGAGCTAACAAGGGCATAGAAGATGAATCCTTGTCAAACAGAAGAAAACATTGAATATGAACAAACTTAAAGGCAGAGCATATAAATTATTAATTCTACCTTAACACTTCATTTGTTCATTCGGAAATGATCATGACATGAAATGAAAACATAACAGGCTACATATGAAACAGAAGGAAAACTTATGCTAAATTTCATACCACAGGAATCTCAGGGGTCAGAGCTGCATTTTTTAATTAAAATCTCTGTCAAAATCTGTACAATAGAAGCACTCTGTTCTCCACCAGCTCTTAGAACTCTCTCTTTTTTTCTCTCTCCTTTACAAATGATTTTTAATACATTAAATAAGACTGTTGTAGGAGAAAACAGATCAACCCAAAAACCTGGGCGCTGTTTCACCTGAAGTTACATAAATAGAACAAAGAACAACTTTCTCCTCGAAATTCTCTAACCAAAAAGACTAAAAATTGGAGCGCAGACCCCATTGTGTGACTAACTGAGGTCATAGATAAGAATACGAATCCTATTCTTCTGGTAACAGATGTCTTTGTTTATTTTTGGCTGAAGTGAAGGGCCAGGTGTCAAGGATGTGCGCCAAATTCTTCTCTGCTCCGATCAGTGGATCTACTCGTGATGGTGATATGCTGGAAATTATGTATCTTAGTTTGCTAGTGTAGAAATTCATTGCAGATATATTTCTTTTCTGAACAGTAAGCATCACTGCCTTCATCTGGTTCTTGCGTGCGATAAGCATCAAAAATTTGCCAAGCCCTCTTCCTTGCACACATTTCTGTAACTGAAGTTTATAAACATAGACTACAGGAATTTCTTCCTCAACAATGAATCGATAATGCACAAAAGCAACCGCAGGGTCTCCATCACCTGTCCACTGACACTCATGCACCTCTTCCTTATTATTTATATTGCAAAGATGTTCATTGTCAGCACTTTGAATACTCCGCACAAAAATATATCGCGCTTCAGGAGCAACCATTTCTCTGCGTTTTATTTTCTCTTCCGCGGCCCATTCGGGTACATATGCACTCTGCATATTCACCTTCAAAAGCTCTTGGATGTAACGTTTTAGTGAGGAGGACAAATGTTCTCCTGATCCTGATCCCAGACGAACTAATAGGCCATTTCGGTCATATGTATGAAAAGCTGGGAAGTCGACGAGATGATCATCTTTCATATCTATACAACTGCATTACAATCAAAATTGCAAGAGATTCCCAAATATTCTCAAACAAAGAAGCTCCAGGCTTCGACCCTGTATATGGATAAAGCAATATCCTTCTAGAGAGCCACATCTGCAAACTTGGGAAGCTGCTCAAAACATAGGTGAAGATAAAGACCAGCATGGCATAAATCAGTAAAGGTAGCCACAAACGCTTCCTTGTCTTTTCCAGCAGTTGTCGGCCTATGATCCAAACCAAAAGAAAGATGAGGTAGCCAAATGCTATGTAATTAGGATTGACCACGTATACTGTGACAAGTATGGTCAAACATGCAATGTAGGTCCCACAGGAGCGATATGTTGCTTGAAACATTTGGCCTATGGTTAAAAGATATTTTTTTTTTTATCCAGTTCACTTGCTGAGTGTGGTGTGGATCACTATCTGTCAAATTCTGGGATGAACATATTGTCCACAGTACAGATTTGTTGAACCCATCTTTCATGAAGCCAAAACCAAATGGTGATTGCGGGCTACACTTCAGAATTGCAGAAAATGAATGGAGTGCTTCTATGCCATGATCTTGAACTGCAGAAAAGCATAATAATACTGCAATGCTTAGAAAATCCCAAAGACTTGCATGATTTGATACACCGCAGTGAAGGAGAATTGACCTTATTGAATCCCCTTTGCTGTCCAGAACCTCCGAAAATAGATCTAGCTGGAGTAGGTACAGAAATGAAAAATGTAATTCACAAAGGAGAACTAGAAGCTTCCGTGTTTGTCTGCCCACTGTTGACCTCATCAAATATATCAAGAAAAACACCATATAAAAGGCATGGAGTAGCCCAGGTTTCACTCCCAAAAGGAATATAAGCAACAAAGAAATTGAACGTGAGCTCTTGCGGAAACACCATGCAACTACAGCAAAAATCAAAACCTTTTTTCTTTCTGTTGCCCTTCCATCTTATGTTCATCTTTGCATGATCTCAAGTTGTCATTTTTCAGGCTCCAAATGCAATTACTCACATAGATAACCACTGCCACAAGAGTACCAAGAAAAAACTGGGCAAAAATGAATAGCCCTGGAATAGAGTAATGGAAAAGCCCAATTGCGTCCCAAATTTTAGTATCCTTTTTTACTCTCCTTCCTCCACACATTAAAAGTTGCGTTGAATGCATATGTTAATGCAAGAGCAAGAAGAGACACGGGAAAACCATATGTGAAGAAATTGATGACAATATGCTGGAAAATGACACCCTTTGCCACCTCCTCATTCCACATAGGAATGGATATTGATTCAGGAGATGAAATTAATTGCTGAGGAGGCAGAAGATGCTGTGTCATATTATTGCTTGACTGCGACAACAGGTACTCATTGCAAGTTACTCTTGAAGTCCTTACAAGAGAAAACCTTACAGATTCCACTTTCTCCAAATCATGTAGGGCACTGCAAAGCAAAATATAGAAAATCAGAGGGGAAACTCCAGAAATAATTTCTGGCCATCCCATGTCCCTTGACACTTTATAGAGACCGATGTACTCAGCTGCCGTTGAAATTGGTTCATGTCTTCTGTTTGCTCCAGCATGTGCACTTCTCCGGAGCCAGTTACACGGAGATATCTTGGATAAATGTCAAACACGTTGACTGCATTACTTGTCCCATTCAAAACATCTAGTAAGCCTGAAGAGTTAACTGATTTAGTTGGATTGTATTTTACAACCTCCTTTCCTTTTGGTCTTTCCCTTGTGAACTCAAATTCCTCATAGACAAATTTCATGAGACTCTTAACCGTTGAAGGTGGAACCGACCAATATGTGTTTGCATCAGCTTGACAGCAAATCAATTGAATATCTTCGGAGTTATATGTTTTCAGATAACCATCAGGATCCAGGTTATTCCCTGCTGCTAAGATATCCTCCCAAGAAAGACAACGACAAAGACTGTTTTGGTAGAGTGTCAATCTACCGCCTCCTGTTTTGATATCAATCTGGGCGCTTACATCTTTAATTGGATTTGCAATGTTAGTTGGATTGCCACTACTGTACATCAACATAGGAGCCCAAAGGACACACATCAGAACTAGGAACAGACATATGCCACTGCAAAATTTCCTTGCCTTACTTTGCTTTTCACCTAGCCGATGCTCTGTTCTGGAAAAGTGTTATATCACACTTGACCAGATACAAACTTGCTGAAGAAGAATCAATCTCTCATTGACTGACAAGACGGAGTCTAACATCGGCTCCACTTGGGATGGCAGCTGCCGCTTTTTGGAGGTGCCAAGAACCGCAGAACTTTGGGAGAGCAGACAGTGCCTCCATCCATTGGGCAATGGAGTCATTATTCCAACAACTAACACAGACTTTGACATATTTATGGACTGAAACTTGACTGAAATGATTGAAAAACAGACTCGGCAAACTTCACACTAAAACTGTAATGAAACTGGAACAAAATGCTGCCTTTTGGCTGCTTATTTATTTACAAAATCTACCCTAATCTGCTGTACAAACAATAGATCAGGTAATACTAAAATGCCAGATTAACCATTCAAGTAAACTTGAAAATGATGCCGCTTGAGAATGCTTCCGCGAGGACACAGATGTAATTACTGGCAGCCCTTCCTACACGTAATGAGCCTGGTCACGTAGAAAACAGCCTAATCCATCAATCAAACTGAAAAACGTGTCCATGTAAGTTGCCATTGGATCGCGGAAGCCGAACTCTGTTGGCTGCCCCAACTCTGCAATACACACTTCCAGCTGCACACTGTCAATGTAAACATCTGTAGGCAATTCTATGAGTTCTTGTTGCGAAGGAGGAAGGATTTCCAAAAACTTTTTAGGGTCTTGGAAATCATATGACTGGATTTGCTCATCTAAACATTGAATCTCCTTTTCGATTCTTTCAACAATTAACTCACAAAATTTAGTTTTGAAATAAGGGAACTTTGGAGATTTCAACCAATGAAGCAAGGTACTGAAAAAAGCTTCATCAAATTCAGAATCTGCTAACTCATTTCTTATTTCTTCTACAGCTTCACACAGGGCAGGGTTTGCCACATACCCTACCATTGCATGAATGGATCAGCAAGCATTTGAATGTCTGGATTGAATTGGAGTCGCCAGGTGAATGGTTCAGCCTGCATATGTGTCTGACTGCTGTCCACCATCAGCATCATATCTGCAATTTGATTTCCTGTACTGGGACAAGACAATCAACAAGTCGAATGTTCTTCCCAGTATGGTCGCCAATATGTTAGCGCTTGAAATTTCACCTCAGGCTGAAAAAGGCAAAATCCAAGGCAACATCAAACCACTTATCCTCGTAGCTAGCCCTACGAGGACAGGAGAGGGCTCTCTCCGGGTCTATCTTGGCAAAAGGTTTTCAAAGGGCTGAGATGACCAATAAAGAACACTGATTTTAGGCTAGTAAACTGATAAAAAGGGGTTTTTAAGAAAATGATGGGGTTTTTCTGGGCTGCATGGGCAAAGAAATAGCTTGAACAAAGAAATATAATCAACAACACAGATTATCTCTTGAGGCAAGGTAGGCAAGAATTTTTAACATCAAATTGAGATTAAATGGAAATGGCAAGACTGCTGAGGAGCTGACAAGGGCATAGAAGATGAATCCTTGTCAAACAGAAGAAAACATTGAATATGAACAAACTTAAAGGCAGAGCATATAAATTATGAATTCTACCTTAACACTTCATTTGTTCATTCGGAAATGATCATGACATGAAATGAAAACATAACAGGCTACATATGAAACAGAAGGAAAACTTATGCTAAATTTCATACCACAGGAATCTCAGGGGTCAGAGCTGCATTTTTTAATTAAAATCTCTGTCAAAATCTATACAATAGAAGCACTCTGTTCTCCACCAGCTCTCAGAACTCTCTCTTTTTTTCTCTCTCCTTTACAAATGATTTTTAATACATTAAATAAGACTGTTGTAGGAGAAAACAGATCAACCCAAAAACCTGGGCGCTGTTTCACCTGAAGTTACATAAATAGAACAAATAACAACTTTCTCCTTGAAATTCTCTAACCAAAAAGACTAAAAATTGGAGCGCAGACCCCATTGTGTGACTAACTGAGGTCATAGATAAGAATACGAATCCTATTCTTCTGGTAACAGATGTCTTTGTTTATTTTTAGCTGAAGTGAAGGGCCAGGTGTCAAGGATGTGCGCCAAATTCTTCTCTGCTCCGATCAATGGATCTACTCGTGATGGTGATATGCTGGAAATTATGTATCTTAGTTTGCTAGTGTAGAAATTCATTGCAGATATATTTCTTTTCTGAACAGTAAGCATCACTGCCTTCATCTGGTTCTTGCGTGTGATAAGCATCAAAAATTTGCCAAGCCCTCTTCCTTGCACACATTTCTGTAACTGAAGTTTATAAACATAGACTACAGGAATTTCTTCCTCAACAATGAATCGATAATGCACAAAAGCAACCGCAGGGTCTCCATCACCTGTCCACCGACACTCATGCACCTCTTCTTTATTATTTATATTGCAAAGATTTTCATTGTCAGCACTTTGAATACTCCGCACAAAAATATATCGCGCTTCAGGAGCAACCATTTCTCTGCGTTTTATTTTCTCTTCCGCGGCCCATTCGGGTACATATGCACTCTGCATATTCACCTTCAAAAGCTCTTGGATGTAACGTTTTAGTGAGGAGGACAAATGTTCTCCTGATCCTGATCCCAGACGAACTAATAGGCCATTTCGGTCATATGTATGAAAAGCTGGGAAGTCGACGAGATGATCATCTTTCATATCTATACAACTGCATTACAATCAAAATTGCAAGAGATTCCCAAATATTCTCAAACAAAGAAGCTCCAGGCTTCGACCCTGTATATGGATAAAGCAATATCCTTCTAGAGAGCCACATCTGTAAACTTGGGAAGCTGCTCAAAACATAGGTGAAGATAAAGACCAACATGGCATAAATCAGTAAAGGTAGCCACAAACGCTTCCTTGTCTTTTCCAGCAGTTGTCGGCCTATGATCCAAACCAAAAGAAAGATGAGGTAGCCAAATGCTATGTAATTAGGATTGACCACGTATACTGTGACAAGTATGGTCAAACATGCAATGTAGGTCCCACAGGAGCGATATGTTGCTTGAAACATTTGGCCTATGGTTAAAAGATATTTTTTTTTTATCCAGTTCACTTGCTGAGTGTGGTGTGGATCACTATCTGTCAAATTCTGGGATGAACATATTGTCCACAGTACAGATTTGTTGAACCCATCTTTCATGAAGCCAAAACCAAATGGTGATTGCGGGCTACACTTCAGAATTGCAGAAAATGAATGGAGTGCTTCTATGCCATGATCTTGAACTGCAGAAAAGCATAATAATACTGCAATGCTTAGAAAATCCCAAAGACTTGCATGATTTGATACACCATAGTGAAGGAGAATTGACCTTATTGAATCTGACCACTGAGCCATTCGAAGAAATCTTCTTCGAAAAAATTCCGGATGGTCCTCCTCCAGTACGAGGATCGAGAGATGCCCATCGCCTCTGCCTAGGCTCTCTCGGATCAAGTGGACCTAAACTCATCTGTGGTCACATAACTGGCACCCTCTCAAGTATAAAGGATACAATGAGAGTACCGTACCCAAAACTCTGTTGGGTCAGAGTCTTACATGCAGTCAACTCCGCCTTCAGCTGACGAAGCACCACCTCACACTAGTTGAAGATCTGCGGCTGGACACAATCAATGGCAAGCAATAGTTGGGCCTTTGTCACAACATGGGGACTTTTAGACCCTACCAAGCACATAATCATCCATAATATAACCCTCATAGACCTGGATCTAATCCGCTCTATAGGGACCCTGTTGCTCACAAGTCCGCTCTCAGGAATACAATAAGCTCGGACCATCTCTAAGGTGGATCGGGGATCAAGCCTACCACCGGTCAAGTTTGCTCGTGCTTCTCTGTACAACAAACCAATCATAAAATATATGTGCCTTCTATTGTTCAAGGGAAAACCTTTATCTTTTGTTTCCTCCATCAAACCATCAAGCATATTATTCCATCATGCCCTCTGTCGATTTGACCCAATGGTCAAACTATTCTTCCAAAAGCATTCATTCTTGTCCCGTTTCATGTCGACTGATGTAGGATGCATTATTTCCTACCTTTCAACAGGTCTCTTGCTATCGAATTCAACACTCTATTTAGGAAGAAAACCCATAAACACTTCAGTGCCTTGGAACTTGCAGACATCAGTGGCAGGTTACCTTGTGTTTGGTTAGGGTTTTTTTTTATTATTGGCTTTTGGTTAAACAATTCTATGAGTGTTTGACGACAAAAACATTATTCACACTTGCTAGATTGTACTGTGCATCTTGGAGACCATCATCATTATTGGTGGCCATCCTTGCATTTGTTAACGGTCTCCATTATTGACTGGTAATCAGACGATTTCGTACATGTTCGACCTCAATGCATTTATTCACATGTATTGAACTATGCTGTTACGATGAAGTAAAAATCAAGACCTTGGGTAGAGGCTTACATCACTCAGCCTTGTTTCCTCTCCCAAGTTGCGTTTATTGTTTTTTGGAGACAGCTCATCAGAATGATATTATTATGACACAGGTTCCACATTGTGCTTATCAGCGGCCACGATCGTCATATCTCTTTGTTGAGAAATCACTCTGACATAGCTACTGAGCGTGGGAATGCCCGACTCAGGACATGATTTTAGTTGTTTTATATATATGTGTTGTATCAGGTTTCTCATATTCCCGAAGCTCTGATCCTCTCTCTTTTTTCCAAAGAAAACAACAGTTATATATAAAGTATTTCAACCATCATCTCTGCCTTTGATCTCACACTTTAGGGGGCATCTGTTACACAGGAAAATGACCTCCTCATCAGCTCAGAGGAGAAGAGCAGGATGACTGAAGGACTGACCAAGTTCACAGGCCCATTTGTCAAGCTAACGCTGTCTAGGAACTAGCAACCTACTTTATAAATCTTCCTAGCAATGCATCAGGTGCATTAGTGCCTAGGGTAACTCTATTTGTTACCTCGGGAAGGGTGTTAGTCAACCTAAATGAGTTTCCATGGGTCAAAGGAAAAAGTTGAACGAGAAATATCCCGAGATTCACTCCTATGTCAACTCATAAAAGCAGGGAAACAACAAAGATTCAACCTGTTTGGAGGAATTACTACTCTTAACAGAGTCTACAAACAGGAAAGAGCACAAAAGCATGGAAACATCTTTGCTTTTTCCTAAAGGAACTCATGAGGGATTTGGCAAGGCTTATCCTTTCACGCTATATATGTGAGGCTAGGGCCATTATGGAAAAGGTTGAAACATTTGAAAGGATTTCCTATTTGACTATCAAAGCTAGCATCCGACAAAGGCACTGCAAGAGGTTAAGAAGGGAGAGAGAGAGAGGAGCTGGAGGAGTAAGGGAAGGCTGATACAATCGATGGTTGTAATCACCCTTTTCTACATTAATATAGAATTGCAATTATGTTGTCTACTCCACGTCGTTGGTATTGTAATTAGTTTACATGTTCATGCAATGTCGTTATTATGAGTGGCTTAAATACATGTATCATATATCTTTATATGTTAGTACATTGATTGTCAAAGTTATATGCTGTGATATTACGCCTTGTCTTATCTATGTGTAGGTTTTGATATTGAAGCTAGCTGAGGAGTCTTCCACTCCACTACTTTGCGCTCTCCAGCAACACCACACCAAGACTTAAGGTAATAAGTCCTTCTTCCTTCTTTGATTCCCATTTGATTAACATAGATATGCATGTATCTCCGTGCTAGCTACAACTAATCTGACAATCTGCCAAGGATCTCGGGAAGATCCTTGAGGGTATCTCCATCACCAAACACTCGTGCATTAATCCCTATAACAAGAAGCAACAGCTAGAGCAGGCCACATAGAGCCCAACAGAGACAACGTAGAGCCCAAAGGGACTGCGTCATCCATGCAAAGAGCAGTTGGAGTGACACAAAGGGTCCCAGAGGCTGCGCAGTGCCTCAGAGGGCTGACACAGAGGCTAGAAGGGACAACACAGAGCTTTAGATTCACTGGAGAGGGTTTTGTGGGACAGGTTTTCTAAATACCTGTTTCCGAATAGAGAGGTATTGCTTCCAATTATTTTTCTTTGTCGGGTGAGCCAGTTTAGCACCTAGTTATACTCGAGGAAATACTGCATAATAATAAACCCTCAGAATAACTGCACTGTTTTCCCACATTGGGTTTTTCCGGGGACATTTGTCCAAAAATAATGGTGTCACTTGTGTGTTTGTTTTCTTTCAGTTGATGATCTGTAGATGTTGAGACTGTATTGTTTTTATTTCATTATTTATATGTTTTAAATAACTTGTTCGAATTCAACAAGTAGAATAAATAAACCAGAAGAATACAAATTAAATTTCTAATAGATAGACTTAGAAATTTCAACATGGCATCAGAGCATGCTTGCAAATCACGTGAAAGCTGAAGTCATCAACTAAGCAAAGCATTTGCAGTAGAATAAGTTGTCTTGAGTGACAGAAGCTGATCCTTGCAGAAGCAACAGAGGAAGGGTTGACGTAGAGGTATTGTGTCATCAGTCCGGGATAGAGAGAGGCCAACACAAAGGTTGAGGAGGGCAGAGAGAGGCTCACGCAGAGATCAGGAGGATTGACGCAGTTGGCTGAGGTAGCTGATTCGTTAGTGCCGGGCTTGCGTAGAGCCTAGAGGCTCAATCCTTCAGTTGCTGGGGCATAGGAAGTTGTGGACAATTTATGGGCGCGAAGCTAGCAGGGTACTGTGGTCAGAACAATACCTAATAGGGAAAAACCAAGGTAGAGGGAGTTGCTACTGAGGCAAATTTCTAGCCAAGGAATCTGGATCAGTGTTGCAAGTGCACAGAAGATTAGAGAGGTGCAACTTGATGTCTCGCAGGAGGATTTCCAAAAGGGAAATCAGGACTCAGAGGGAGTCCAATAGAGAACTTCCAGAAAGGAAGTAAAGAGACTCAATAGGAGTCGAAAGGAGAACTTCCAAAGGGAAGTAGAGAGACTTGGAGGAGTCGACAGTAGAGCAGCGAGATGGCCATGAATGGGCTGAGGGATCAGGACAGGTTGGACAGGGTGTCCAACTTTGTGGTCTGGAAGGCCAGGATCCTGTCCATTCTAGATAGACATCGCATCAAGGGCTTTGCCTTGAGAACAATGGCTATCCCAGTTGACTCGGTAGCTAATGAGAAGTACGAGGAGGCAATGGCCAAGACAAAATGCATCATCCTTGATGGGGTCAAGGATCATGTCGTACAACATATTTCTAAGAAGGAGACGACAAAGGAAATGTGGGACACCTTGAAGAAGTTGTACCAACATAATTTTGTGCAGAGGAAGATGTTACTCAAGAATTAGCTACGATCATACTAGATGCAGAAGGGGGAGCAGATAGATCTCTTTCTCTGTCAGTTAAAGGAGATCTGGGACCAACTATCTTCCATAGGGGCCACACCGGATGAACATATGATGGTAAGGACTACACTTAACACAGTCTCCAAGGAGTGGGAGACATTTGTCTAGAGCATACTGGGGAGGGAAGATATTCTAGATTAGGAAGAATTATGGGCGGTTCTTCATAAAGAGGAGATCAGGCTGTTGAGCAAGGCAGGAAGTGGCAACAAAAGAGTCTGGATCAAGAAGGAAGAGGAAGAGGATGCAGCTTTGGCATCTACGGGAAAGCAGGAGAAGAGGAAGAAGAATGAGCTCTCCAAGGTTAAGTGCTTCCACTATGGGGAATTGGGTCATTATGCGAACTAGTGCCTGAGGAATAAGAACAAGGGAGAGGCATCTGACTCTAAGGCAACGCCAACAAAGGTGGAGAAGGAAGTCGAGGAGGATGATGATTGTGCCATGAGTGCTCATGTACCTCTGTAGAAGAGGTGGGGAGACATCAAGGTGTAGTTAAGAGGACTACAGGCGATGAGGGGCAGGATTCTTGAGGTACCCAACCTCTTGGATTATACCTTGCTACGGGAGCCCTGAAGAGAGAGTAGCAGGACTGGAAAATGTTGGTAGAGATAGATGCAGATGAAGCGACAGAGAGTGCTACAGTGCAGGAGTCCCTGGGCAGCATGAGGCTAGCAGGCTACAACAGTGTGAGAGGCATGAGAGTGTTGCAATGGTGTAGGATGGCACAGAGAGGTTTGAAATGGTGTGAGATGCAGGGAGTTGTTGCAGTAGTGCAGACGTCAATAGAGGGAGCACTTGTTAGCGACAGAGGGAGCTTCAGCGTTGGGAGTGTTTCTAGCCTGGCAGGGATGTTAGAAGTTGGGTGGATTAGTTACTTACTTCTCAGTAACTGAGTTGCAGTGTAGTAGCGGTTTGTAGTAGCACGATGCAGCATGATGAGAGGGCAATGCAATGCAGATGCATTATTGGGAGGATGGACCAACATCAACACAGATGTAGAGGGAGTTGCTGTACGAATGCAACAGTGGCAGTGGCAGAGCCATGGGCAGCAATATAGGATGCAATAGTGCAGAAGATGTTGGGTGGGAGGCCTAGCATCAACACAGGTACTGGTGCCTTATAATCAGAGTGATGCTTAGTATGGAGTACTACTAGACCCAGAAATGGTTTGGACAGATTGTACTCAGTTTAAGAGATATTAAAATAACTAATATTTTTAATGGAGTTCCTAAGTCTAAACTTAGGAAAAATAAAAATATTAATGGGTATTAATATAAAACTGGGTTAGAAGGTTCCAAAAGTCATGGATCAAGCCAAATCTAATCTTAGTCGTTGATTAAAGATTTAATCTCGGCCATTGAAGGACCAACAAGAAAAGTATAAGAGGAGGCTTGAGGGTCAGTTGAAAGATACACCTGAGTGATCAGTCATTTGATTTTCTAGAGCGAGGTTGCTAAGAAAATTTGAATCAGTGATCAGCAGCGAGGCGCAGTGAGTACTGGACAGAGAGGCAGAGACAATGCTGAGAGACCAACGTAGAGGCAGAGAACGAGAAGCAGTAACCAGAGCAGGCCACATAGATCCCAACAGAGAGAGCAACTAGAGTGATGCAAAGGGTCCTAGAGGTTGCGCAGTGCCTCAGAGGACTGACGCAGAGGGGTTTGAAGCCGATGTAGAGGCCAGAAGGTCCAGTGCAGAGCTTCAATGTCCCTGGAGAGGGTTTCATGGGACAAGTTTTCTGAATACATGTTTTTGAATAGAGAGGTATTGCTGCCAGTTATTTTTCTCTATCGGGTGAGCCAGTTTGGCACCTAGTTGTACTCAAGGAAATACTGCATAATAATAAACCCTCAAAATAGTTGCATCAGTTTTCTAGCATTAGGTTTTTCTAGGGGCATTTTTCCAAAAATAACGGTGCCACTTGTGTGTTTTTTTTCTTTCAACTGATGATCTGTAGATGTTGAGACTGTATTGTGTTTATTTCGTTATTTATACGTTTTAAATAACTTGTTTGAATTTAACAAGAAGAAGAAATAAAACCGATGAATACAGATTAAATTTCTAACATATAGACTCAGAAATTTCAACATTCTCAACTCCTTACCCATTCAATTGGAGGGAAAGACGGTCAATTTAGAAGTCGAGCTTTTTGACACTAATCTCAATTACAACCTTTTACTTGGTCGGAGCTGGACTCATGCAATGTTTTGTGTGGTCTCATCTCTTTTTCGTGTACTTTGTTTTCCTCACCAAGGGAAAATTGTCATTGTTGGTCAACTGGCTTTATTTTGTTCTGATTCTTCAATAGATAATGTTCCTTATGTTGGGAAAACCAACATTTCTTATGAAAGTGTCGGAGCAGGTCTTTTCAAGGACCCTGCCTTAATGGGAAAAGTTTCCCTCCCTCCTCCCTTCAATTATGCCTCAATTAACATGATCTCGTCTAATTATGACCCATGGATCATCCCTAGTCCTGACCAGATCGATAATTTTGGCAACGCCATGGTGCTTAGCCCAATTGAGCAAGCTTAGCAATATGTCCTTTTGGCTTCCGCGACTGCATCTACAACTCATGATCGATTGAGATTTGCCCTAAATTCGTATTTACAAACTTGTTGGCTTGGTTCTTCTGATTCTAAAGATCCTTTGGGTGAGATGCTACTTACTTATGAAAGCATCACTGAAGTCATGTCTCTTGAAGAAGCCCCTTGGAATGATATTCATCATTGTTCCTCTTTTCTTGCTAGCCCTGGAACAATTCCTACTTGTCTAGGTACTTTACTTTCCCCTGAAAAAACTACTCAATTTAAGACACCTATCTTGGTTCACAAGGTGTTGTCTGAAGGCAATTTAGTGAACATTTTGGCAACCATGCCCATCTACATCTTAGTTAAATCTAGGATTGTCAAAAACATTCACATAGGGGCTTCTTATTTTCTTGATGAGATTACGATTTATACAACCCTGCTCAAATAATTTCGTGATTTCTTCGCTTGGTCTTACGAAGAGATGCCTGGCATCGATCCCAGTATTGTGGTACATGAGATTCCTACCTATCTGGACGCAAAACCTGTGCGACAACGTCTTCATCCAATGCCCCAAGGAAGACAATTTCTTGATGAGACTCGATATTGCAAAAAGAATGTTGACACTCCCTAAGGCTACCAACTTTAATTATCAACCCGGGGTCCGTAAAAACTTAAGAAGTATCAGCAATATATCTGCAACATACAATGCGTCCTTCCTTTGCTATCATGATGTAATGGAGTGCATGCAATGAAATCAAATCCTGAACTAATTGTAGAAAATGAAATGCTTGAAATGGAAACATTAACCTATTGCAAGAAATAAAGAACAAGGAAAGAAACCTATTCTAATTGCATAAAGTAAATATCATGAACTAAATGTCAACCATTACATTTCAAATTGTTTAGATCCATTAACAGAGTTCATTGGATGTGGCAATCAAGAAAATCATCATTGTATTATCCAATCCATAATATGTCCATTAGCCCAAATCGATGAAATATTTTTCCTAGATAAAGAGGCGAGTCCTAAGTGGTCTTTTGTCTTCCCTAATCATTGATTTAGAGCCTAGGGGTATTGATTCAACCTTAAGGGACAATTACCAAGCTTCTTGAGTGAATTTGGGCAAGTATATGCTTGGAAGGCTACTACAAGAAACTGGAAGGCTGCTATAGGGGTTCCTGTAGTATTACTACATGAAACAACATATTTTCTATAGGGAGTTATAATTCATCAAATGACCAACCAAGTCAAATCCAAATTGGATGGGGAATTTTTTTTTTATTGACTAGGATGTCTTAGGTCTCCATTCCAAGTGGAATCACTCAAAAATACCTCTATTAACCCATGCTAAAAAATGGCAAAAGATTACTAGTCTAAAATCTAGAAATTCGATAACTAGTGAGCTAGTAAATATATCAAATGCCTAACCTAATCAAGTGAAAATGCAATGGGGTAAATTTTTTTATTATATATAATTTTTTGTGATCGTGAAACCAACTTGATTGAAGCTCGTTATCATGCTCTAAAAAATAGCATAAATTTAATGTTATTTGCCACAAAGGAGTTCCAGAAATCTAGATTTGGGAATAAACAAACTAATCCAAGTAGATCAATGATTACTATGACCTTCCAAAGCTTTTCCAAGGATGAAATGATGCTTGTCATTCTGTAAAATAATTTACATCAACCATTTAACCCAATCCTACAACAAGAAATCATTAATACTAAATGCAGAAATAGAAAGAAACAAGAACAAGAGATGCATGTGAATAAGAAGTGAAAAGAAGAAAAGAAAATGATACAAAAGGGCTCTGAGGCTCCTGGGATAACCAAGCCCAAGGAAACTTAGAGTCCTATGAAGGAGACCAAGGTTTAGAAGTTGAACATGACACCAATCTTCATTATTTTCATCAATACAATTACATCTCTGCAAGAAATGACAATGGAGCTGCAAAAATACGAGTTCTCTCCACAATAATACTAATAAAAACCAACCCTTAGAGGCAAATTTGACTTGGTACTTATAAAAAATGATTAAGAATCATTCCCCATGAAATAAGGAAGCTTTCCCCATCAAAATACCTTGATTAGTGGATTTAGTTCCCAATATTGGGAATCTGCATTAAATGGCAGGGAACACATTCCCAAATTTTCTCAATCATTGGAGCTCCACAATCTGTGCCATAATTCCATAATATCTTGTTGATTTTTTATTTAATATTGATCCTCCTATAGCAGGGAGATGGTCCCTAGGTTATCTCCTCCTCCAAATTCTCATAATCTACCCAATATTCTCACAATATTCCACAAAAATAAATAATATTAGGCACACATATGCAAGTATCCATAAACCTTCTTAATGAACATATTAAAGTTAAAAATACATTATTTAATGCAGAAAGAGAGGTTTAGTGTGCTAAAGGATGGTCAGATGTGCCTTAATTTATGTATAATTTAGAGGTATGGGCCTTAATTTATGTCTAATTTAGAGGCTCATCATACCCCTCTGCTGAAAGTGTTGCTCATCCTATGAGCAACTTAGTGACCTCATTGTGCTTCATTCATGGCCTTAGTGGCCTCTCTCTTGTGCATACCTCAGTCCTTTCTCTTAAAAATCTTGGCTGTAAGTTATATAAGGACAATCACAAAAATGTAGTTGTTCTTTTCATGATTGTTTAACTATCTTCCAAGCAAAAACAAACATAACTTTCCTATTTTCAAGGAACTCTGTACGCTTGTAGATCCATTTCATTCATATCCTCTCCCTTGAAACCTTCATTCCATTTTCACTCATTTTTCCAAAACTGTTTGTGCATAGAAAAAATTACAGTGTTTCTTGAAACCATTAGCTTGCCTTCTTCCCCTTATTCAAGATGGGTTCTTGAATATTTTTCAGTTTGGCAGGGTATTCCACATCCTTTTCCAACCTTCTACTACTTTTTTCCACCATTTGGATACCTATGAAACTTTCAAAATGCCTTTGGATGAGAACTATGACATCCTGTAGTAATTCCTGTAAAAACTATAGGAAACTCTGTAGCGGTTCTTGTAGTACTAAAGGAAACCCTATAGCAGTTCCTGTAGTACTACAAAAAACCCTGTTTAAACCTGTCTTGAGCAGAATGATAGTTTGAGCCTAGGGTAGGCCCTCAACTTGACTTCCATGCCTTTCTCCCATTTCTATAACATCTTTTAGACCTTGGACAAAAGCTAGAAAGAGATTAGAGACCTCTTGGAAAGCCTCTTTTCATCACTGTAGTTTGAGTTCTGTTTTGATGGTGAATGCCTTATTTCCTTTTTTTACATTCTTCTTCTCTTTTGTGGCCTATATGATTTCCTAATGGCCTTGGAGTTCTCTGTTTTGATTATGTCTCTCTTAGGCATTGCCATTTTGGGTTTTAGCACAATTTTTTCCTTTCTTCTTTCTTGTAGCAACATTCTGCCTTCCTGTAGTAGTCATTCCTTCTTCCTTCAGGGTCTTCTAACTATATGGGAGTGATGAGAAATGATGTAGAGGGGTTGGAGGATGATGCTAGGGCTCAGAGGGAGTAGTGTAAGTTTGTGAAAATGGAGAGGATGCTTTGTTTGATTTTTCAAGAAATTTTAGGGTGAGACAGAGTGTAGGGTTTGTTCTTGAAAAATATTAATTTTTCTTCTTATGAAATGGGATGGATGAATGATGCATAGATAGTGGATATGAAGTGGATGGAGGGCTTGGAGTGCTTTGGTGACTTGGCCTTTGCACAAATTTCTTCTTTTAACTGTTGTCCCCATTCCTCGAAATCATCATCCTTATTTTGGCTTTTCCACATTGCATGAGTGAAGGATTGAGTTGTAATTAACTAGTTGAAAACGACTGAGACTGCTGACCCATCCTTAGCTTATAAAACCTCATTTGTCATGCATTGACAACAAATTTCTAACTATAATATTCTCAAGAGAAGAGGTCAAGAATATTGCATACCTGTACCTACCTGATGGTTGTTGGAGAGACATGCATGTTGCTACTGAGTTCATGATCAATCCATGATCCTCTAGAGGTGATAATTTCCTTTGTTTTCTTCTGCACAGGTCTTCATAGCTTTGTGATTTTAAACCTTTGTCTTCCAGTTACCATGCGCAAGCTATCTTAGTCAAATCCGACCTTCTTGGAGTGCTGGGATTGTCCATGGGTGATGTTCACCTTCCCTATACCTTATTTCACCATTAGACACATTTACCACACTTCATTCTACTTTTTCTACCATCTCCTAAGCATTCAGCCTGTTTCCTGTAGTAAAACAGGGCATCCTATAGTAGAACTACATGAAACAATAGATTTGACTTGTTTTGTCCATATCTCCCAAATGGTTGGATGGATTGACCTGAAGTTTTCTGAGCATGTTTCCATCATCCTTATGCACCTCCTCATAATTTCTTTTAGCAAATGGATGCACGAATCTCGAGAAAAATTAAAAATGGATGAAGTTGTTAGAGTTCGATTTCTTGGAAACCATGCACTAGAATTTGCTGAAATCGCTTGGGCATGTTACCATCATCCATATGCATCTCTCCATGAAACAATTTTTAAATGGATGCATGAATACCGAGAAAATTCAAAAATGACTGTAGGTGATGGAGACTAATTTCTTGAAAAATGTGCACTAGATTTTGCTGAAATCGCTTGAGCATGTTATCATCATCCATATGCATCTCCACCTGAAACATGGAAGATGGATGCATGGTTTTCAAGATATGACAAAAATAAATTTCTGCTCTATGTATTTCTGTTTCTTGTAGTAAAACAGAGCATTCCTGTAGTATTTTAGGACATCAAGGAGACTGAATGGGGAAAGCTTGAGAATGATGGGTGGATGGTGGAAATAGATGATGGTGATGGATTAACATGACCTTGACCCTTCTGGAGCATCTGAGAAAAGGAGGAGAAAGCCCAAGTTTGACTTCCTTTGACTAGAATTTTGACCATTTTTTTTTCTTTTTTTTGTTGCTTGCAGATGTTAGAGAGCACCTATAGTCATCAGAGAGATCCATGGAACAAAGATTTTTGATTTTTGATTTATTTTTTTCTTCTAGGCCTACTAGCTACCTCCATGAGGTTTTTAACTAGTAGGTCTGCCTAGGTGCCTCAAAGGAGGTTTTCAATTAATGAGCCAATCTCAGGTGCCTCAAAGGATGTTTTCACATGAGATTTTTTTTTCTCTTCTTTTTCATTTTTTTTTTCACCATACTAACTTGAAAAAAAAATCACTTTCTAGTATAAGAATACTTCCAATGGAGCCATGTGCACATCAAGATGACAGAAAAACTGATGTGTAGGCTTGAAATGTATGCTTTGGCACGTATTTGAATTTGAGAGATCAAATGATTTGACTTTGATGATATCAAGCACAATTGAAGAAGAGAGTGTTGTTGCAACTTAATGACTGTCTGGAACTATATTTGAATATAGTTGTGATGCCCGTGGTCCACTTTTTGATTTGGATAATCTTGGATGTCTTCTTCTTCCATGACCTTTAAATCTTCCTCTTTTTGCTGATTGTTCTCTTGAATACATTGAAGATTTGATGGTAACCATGAGGGAGCTTTCTCAATCTCTGATTTTGATGTTTGCTCTTCATGAAATGCAGCCCATGATCCTTTGGTATTCTCATTTGAATCTTTTTCTTTTGGATGTGGTCCTTCAATGATATCAAGGGAATATCTTTTTTGCAATACTCTTCCTGAGCTATGGTGAGTACCATTTAGCTCAAGAGGAGATGTTTGGAAGTGTTGTACCTCAACACTGTAAGTGGGCTGAGCTACTTCAATGTGTGGGTTTGGAAATGGAGGTACATGTAGTTGAGTGGGAGTGGATATTTGAGATGGATGTGGTTGGGGTTGTGGTTGTGGTGGAGGTGAATGGTAGGGATAACATGGAGTTGGGTATGGAGGATATTGAGGAAAACATTAAGGATATTGTGGATGGCTCCCATAAGTTCCTTGCCAACCTTATTGCCAAGATTGGTTTTGGGGTTGAGATGGCTAAGGTTGCCAAGGAAAGGGTGTATTCCAATTACTTTGAGATGGATGTGCATAAGCTTGAAATTGTGAATTAGGCTCTTGCATCATATCAAGTTGAATAGGTTGCCATGGTCTTCTTGGAGCTACATAACGTAGCAACCTTGGTGATTAACTTGCTTCAATGTCCTCTTGGTAAACTTCCTTCAACCTTGGTAATGATGGAAAATATTTAACATCATGTGATTCTGCATGGAAAACACAAATATCAACATATTCTTTTTCTTCATCTTGCATTCTTAACATTTCTACTTGTTTGGTTAGATTGTAAGAATTTATGTTTTAAAGTCATCAAACAAATATCCAAGTTTAGCTTGACTTATCGATCTTGATGATGATTTACTTATTCTTGCCCTTCCTC
This sequence comes from Pinus tabuliformis, assembly GCA_031772625.1. Lineage (NCBI taxonomy): Eukaryota > Viridiplantae > Streptophyta > Pinopsida > Pinales > Pinaceae > Pinus > Pinus tabuliformis. Next base: position 180,299,161 of record CM062805.1, on the reverse strand, counting down.
TTGATATGTGTTTGCATGTTTCACAAATTTCTTCAAAGTATAACTGGTATACATCACCTCTACTCATGAGATTAAGGAGATTGATCCACTCATCCCTAATTGTTCCAAGTAAGACGGTTTTTAGTGTGTCGGATCCTAAATGATGTAGGTTTGCCCTCTTAACATTATACATGAACCTCTCTATTATATCCTCTAGACTCTCATCTTATTTTTGATTCATTCTAAATATTTCTTCTTTAAGATCACGATCTTTATATTTTTCTAGAAATATCTTTTGCATCTTACTCCATGTTCCTATTGAATTAGTCCCTAAACTCATGAACCATTTAAGAGCTCTATATTTCAATGTTGCCAGAAAAAATCTCAATTTTTGAGTGTTTAACAAGTAACCATAAGATCTATAAATGATTTCAAATTCAAAGAGAAAGGTTTTCGGATCCTCTGACCTTAGACCATAAAATTTTGAAGAAAAGATAGAGGGATGTTCTTCATGTGCACACTACCATCAATATCTTGAATGAGAAATCCAAGAAGATATTCTTCATTGTCATCATCTCCATTCATTTCTTCTACCTTCTCTGTCACCACCTCTTCTTCTACTTGCAAAAGTGGATGGTGATGTGGCTCTTACTGCACAACATGATCAAATGGAGGGGTTGGTGTTGGAGAAGTTTTTTTTTGTTTTGTTTTGTTTAATAAGAATGCTATGAAATGCAATTTTCTATTCTTGAAATAAAATATGCCTAATGAAATTTCTTGTTTTTGCAGAAAGTAAAATAAATCAATTGACTAGGGAAGAAAACAATGCATACTTTGACACCTCCCTGGCAATGATGCCAAAAAGTGATGAGTCTCGGTATTGTAACAAGAACGCTGCAACTCCCAAAGCTACCAAATTTAATTATCAACCTGGGGTTCGTACAAACTTAAGAAATATTTGAAAGATATGTGCAACATATAATGTGTCCTTCCTTTGCTGTCATGATGCAATAGAGTGCATGCAATGAAATCAAATCCTAAACTAATTGTAGAAAATGAAATGCTTGAAATGGAAACCTTAACTTATTGCAAGAACAAAAGAACAAGGAAAGAAATCTATTCTAATTTCACAAAGTAAAGATCATGAAATAAATGTTAACCATTACATTTCAAAGAGTTTAGATCCATTAACATAGTTCATTAGATGTGGCAATCAAGAAAATCGTCATTGTATTATCCAATCCATAAATCTGTCCATTAGCCCAAATCGCTGAAATGTTTTGCATGGGTAAAGAGGCGAGTCCTAAGTGGTGTTTAGTCTTCCCTAATCATTTATTTAGAGCCTAGGGGTATTTATTCAAACCTAAGGAACATAACCGAACTTCGTGAGCGAATCTGGGCAAGTATATGCATGTTGGAAGGCTACTACAGGAAACAACAAATTTGCTATAGGGAGTTATAATTCATCGAATGACCAACCAAGTCAAATCCAAATTTGATGGGACACATTTTCTTATTGACTAGGATTTCTTAGGTCTCCATTACAAGTGAAATCACTCAAAAATATCTCTGTTAACCCATGCTAAAAAATGACAGAAAATTACTAGTCTAAAACTTAGAAATTCGAGAACTAGTGAGCTAGTAAATCTATCAAATTCCTAACCTAATCGAGTGCAAATGAAATGGGGTAAATTTTGTTATTATCTATAATGTTTTTTTGATATAATTCAAGTGGAACCAACTCGATTGAAGCTCGTTAGCATGCTCTAAAAAATAACAGAAATTTACTGTTATTTGCCACAAAGGAGTTCCATAAATCTAGATTTGGGAATAAGCAAACTAATCCAAGTAGCTCAATGATTACTATGACCTTCCAAAGATGTTCCAAGGATAAAATGATGCTTGTGATCCTACAAAATAACTTATATCAACCATTTAACCCAATCCTACAACAAGAAATCATTAATACTAAATGCAGAAATAGAAAGAAACAAGAACAAGAGATGCATGTGAATAAGAAGTGAAAAGAAGAAAATAAAATGATAAAAAAGGGCTTTGAGGCTCTTGGGATGTGTTGATGCCCCGAAAATCGTTGTATCAACATTGGGGGATAACCACCCGGTCCGGACCTTAATACAACTCCTTTTCCGTTTGGAATCGACTGGGGATAATGGGACCAGTTTCCCAGCAATGAATAAACGGAATGAATGAATGATTGATTGACTAATCTAATGATAGGCGAATAACTTAATTTATCAGCGAAATAAAAAGAATTACTACTAATCCCGGGAACTATTGTAATTTGAAGTGTAGCGCTTGATGATCTATGTCTATTAACAGGCATGTAGATGACTCCATCTAATAAACATGGACATTTACTCATTCAAGGATTACTTTGCTTAAATAGTTAAACAAGGTGATTAACGCAATATTGCTACACTCATTCATTTATATCATCAATCATATATGATCAAAAGAAAAGCATTACCATAAACATCCAATAGTGGAGGGAATAAAGAAATGCTGTTAAAACACATACATATATTCGATAATAGCAAAGGCGATCAAATAACAATTCATATAAAAAGAATGGATTCAGACATAGATAATAGTACCATATGAGCTGCGAGTCACTCTCCAATATCAATCGCTATTTCAAATTCTTCCTCTAACGCAGAAATACTTTCAAACAAAGACAGTAGTGCACATTTGCATAAAAGCTTCTTTGCCAAAATCAGAATGATTGGTCCAGTTTTATAAAAGAATATGCCTGAAGTACAGTAGTGCAACTTCAGGTTTTAAGTCAAGTACAAAACTTTACGACCCTTTCTAAAAACATGAAAGGGTCTATAAATACTGAATTAAACTAACTATCTATGAAACTAAAATCCTACTTAATTGGTATCTAATGATCTTGAATATCTCCTTTTCAGCAACCTGGCAGTCGGTGGCATGAATCATCAAGTAGGCTGTTTGCCTTTAAACTTGAGCTGACTTATCGCAAGCATTGGCTCCACTTCGGGTGGTCTGTTGAGGCGAGAGTTAAGCTGGGCGGCATAGGTGGCATCCTGAATATCGGGGATAATATACCCGATTGCATCTGTAAGGCATTTGAGGGCGGCTCTTTGACTGTGTGGTTTTACCAAGAAGAACCAATAGGTGTCCCATGTTAAACTGTTAATTCCAGCAATTAATATCCCCTTTTCCTCTAGATCTAGATAACATGACTGCTCCAATGTTTTCACCGCTGTCAATTTACCTGGAGTGCATTGGGAAATCATGTTTGACAAGTAGAGAGTATTATTAACCAATTCAACCAAATTACTTGTGGCTGATTTGCATCTTGAAATTGCCCTCTCTGCTTTCATTAACTGGGACTGCCATTCTGTAACCAATATTTCTTTATGTGACTCTAAAATTCTTGGTAAATTTGCCACTTGTCCCTGATCGGTATCTTGCCAGTCAAGAAATTTAGTTAATGTTTCTTCAGCTTGATCCAATTCTGTTCTAGCCTTTTCTGTTTGTTTACTTATTGATGCCGTCAATTCGCATAGTGGTTCTGCCTGGGCGATTTGTTGACATAGAAGCTTGATTTGTGTTATTAATGCATTATTTATCTGTAATGCTTCTAATTTGAATTCGGCTATCTGTGGAACACCCTTTGTCTTCTCAAGTTGTGCTGATAGTTGAGCAATCTGCTCATCTTTTGACTTCAGCATTTGTTCATTTGCTGCCCTCAGTTGTGCCAAGGCTTCAGACAACTCTTTCTGCTTCTGGATTGCGCTGTGATCAATCCTCTGTTTCTCTTCCCGCAATTGTTGAGTTAATTGATTATTTATTTGTTGTTGTGTTAACAATTGCTGTTCTGCCTGCTAGGCTTTCTGCTGTGCTTCTGTTAACTGTGCTTGCAATAAAAAGATTTCCTGGTCTTTTGTTTTTAATAAAAGACTCACCTCTGATGCCTTGTCTATTGTTGCTGCCGAATAGGCTCTAGCATATTGTGATAGTTTCGTTAGGTCATCAGAGGGGTCAAATTCCTCCTTCCAAACCACATTGCCCGTGACCATTTGTTCTGGGAAAAGGGAAGGTTGATCAGTCCTTCTTCTCTTCCTCTGTCGTTTTACCACAGCTTTGTGCCTTGGGCTATAGAAGACATCCAAGGGAGGAATTTCTTCTATCTGCAAAATAATTTGATCGGAGGGGTCCTTTGGGATTATTTCTACTTCCTTTGAACTGGGTAGGCCGTTGGTTCCACTTGGAACCTGTTGTGAAGTGGTTTCCTGTGTATCTGCCGCTTTCGAAGTTTCGGTGTCCTTTGAACATTCAAGACTACTGATAATTGAATCAAATTGCTGCCATTCCTGGAGCAATTTGGGATCAATTTGAGTATCCACATTCACCTCTATGTTGCTCTGTTTCTGCTCTTTAGTCTGGGTTTCCTCTCGCACCTTCTCCTGTTCTTTTGTTGTAACCGGCGGTTCCTTTGAATGTTGCTGTTCAGGCTCACTTGGTCTTGTTGCTGGGGTTGTTGCTAACAGATCTAGAGGCAGAGTTTGCAACCTCTGTTCTCTAAGTCTGTTGAATTCAAGTAACCCTTCATCTTTGCATTCCATTATGGCCAGCGATCTAACTTGATACATTGATTCAGCCGAGGAGAACAGGTCATCAAATTTATCTTCTATATGATCAAACTTTGTCAATTTGGCCTGTTCAAGAGCATTATAGGCGACTTTGTTGGGATCAAATCGCCTGTTAGGGAGAGTCGCTAGAGTTAATGATTTCATCTTCGTAGCTTCTTTTGCTGCATGTTTGAAATCATGCAAAGTGTAGACAACACATCTCAGAGGAAAGGAGGGCTAGACCTGCTTCTTATTTTTCTTGAGAGTTTGTGTAACTCCTTCGACAATAATCTGATAGGCTATCTCCCTTGCCAGCAGTTTATCAGGTATGTACAAAGGAAGAACATGAGGTTCGGCTTGGCTGCTGAAAATTCTTACATAAGTAAATTTCTCCTCTCCGAACCATCTTCCTATTGATGTTAAATCAATCCCTGCTTGGTGAGAAATTTTGGGAGCAGGTTTATTAAAAATAGAATAATGAATGGGTAACATGAAGCCATTGCAGACTTGGTACAAATGGTGCTTATAGGAAGTCTTCCACAATTTCTGATGGTATATGTGAATAGGCGTGGGGTCTTGTGGAGTCCACCTCCAGCCGAGTACAGGAAACTCAGAATTAAAACACAGGGTATCTAGTATATAAGCACTGTAGTAGAATGGGGGAATAATCCTTTCTGAGACGGAAGTTTTAGTTCTAAAACTAAGAACTGTGGTCGCTAGCTTATCTGACAGTATGGTTGCCCAATCCATTATCTCACTATTACATGCCGCTTCCGTCAAGGGAACCATTTCTATAGTGAAATTAGCGGAATCGTGCAACCCCCACAATCCACACATCATTATCCCAGCATAACAATACGGAGAACATAGAGAATCAATAGAGTACTTACCGAAAGTTTCATGCCTGTGTTTCGCCGGATTTTGCCTCCATTCCCGAATGGGTTCGGATTTAGTTTCGTTCTCATTTCGGAATTTCTCCAGAAATGCCTTGTTGTACTTCTTCTCTGGCTCAGGCAAATGATACATTTGCCTCAAATCATCAGCCTTGAATGAACCAAAGATTCTCCCATCTCTGGTGCAGAAAGTTTTGTCTGTGATTGGGATTTCCTCAATTGTCCACTTTACTACATCCATATATGGGAGAATTTGTTCCCGAGCCGCTATCCGATGAAGGAAAGAGTCGGCCAAGTCTTTGAAAGTACCATCAGATTTTCTACTGGAACCCGCTGTAGCTTGTATTTCCGTCACCTTTGGTTCTTCGGCTTCGATCAAATTATAGGTACTTTGCCAAGTGGTCTTGGCAAGTCCTGAACATGTAGTATCAGATATTAATCCTTTCTTTTTATTTGCTAGATCAGCGATGGCTTGACCTGTGGCTGGTGCAGTGGAAGCGACTGTGGTTTTCTTAGACTTCTTCCCCATTCTGCTTGAATCTATTACTTCGGAAGAATTCTGCACAGTAGTGGAAATAAGCGTAACACAGAGAATTGGTAGCGAAAACCAAATACGAGTGAGATATATTGATCAATGCATGATGAGGGATTAACTTTAAAGTGGCCGCGGATACAATCTATGAGAGGATATTTTAAGCTTACTATTTCATTAAATGGCCATTAAAACCTGCCAATCCTTTGAATGCTCATCATATCTCTTATCGGCCGCATGATTTGTTTAAGCGTGCCTTGGACGTTTTGGCGGTTGAGCGCAGGTGAATCACTGTTTGAAAGATAAGGCCTTAAATACGAATTAATCGTAATACCTCTGCTTTAACGGCTTTTTGAAGTTTGCGCTTTTGGCTTTATCGTAATCGGGTGTCGGGGAAAACTTAAATCTTTATATTGACACCTTTTGAAATCCCCGATCGCCGATAGCAATATCGCATCGCATCGCATTGGGAGTATGGGCACTTTAGAAGCATGCATGGTATATCGCCGATCGCCGATAGCGATATCGCATCGCATCGGAGTGAACGAGAGTTTATCGCATCGCATCGGATCGAAAGGCACTTTAATTATGGGAACTTATGATTGCCGATATCCGATAGCCTACTGCATGTCATCGCATCGGAGAAAACCAATGGGTCTTTAAGTTATGCCTCCTTTGTCATTGCGATATGCGATCTTGCAATTGCTTTATCGCAATGATAAAAGATTGATTATTTATATTATAAGACCAAAATTGGTTTGTCAAAAAGGTTTTTTTGTAAAGTTTTCATTTTGTTTTCGAATTTTTTTGAATAATACAAAATTGATACCAATCAAAACTAAAAGGGACCCATTTCATATGATAGTTTTGTGAATAAAAATGATATGAAATGTGGGGTTGTTGTAGAGCACAACAATTGGCGATTCGCTGGAAGAAACAGTTATCTCTGAAAAGTATGGAAATACTTAAACTTTTTCAAAATAGAGTTCTAATCAAAGGGGAAAATTCTAATATAACTAGGTATATATGCATTCCGAGTAAAATGAAACTATCTTTGCTAATTTCCTCTCTTATTTAAAATTAGATACATTCTAAGTTTTAAATAGGCCTCTATTGGTTTATAATGATAAAACAGAAAACCTTTCCAAATCAGCTTTTATAGTTAACTCGTCTGTCATAGGTAGAGCCTCTGCTGCCAGCAAACGTTCATAGTTTCGACAGGGATACCTTTTAACCATATTATTGTCCATTATCCCATCCATTTAAGAGTGTGATTAACAGAATGAATTCAAAACATGTTTTCATATTTTGTATTTCCTTTCCTTTTTCTGTTATTGCTAAGATAAAAAGCCATTGTCCTGGTTTGGTGGCCAGCTGTTTGACAATGCCATTCACTGGTAGTAATTTAACCGAACAAGCTGGCTCGTGATGAGACCCCTTGTCTTATAATTCTAAGCCATTACCCTGTTTTGGTATGCAGTAATGGTAATATCGGTTAAACTATTTCCCTATGATCATGGTAAGCAGGCTTGTAATAAGACCTCTTATCTTTTATATCAAATATTTTAGAATTACACTCTGAATAACCATAAACTTTGGTGAATGGGATGGACAATTTTCTCCTTAAGAGTAAATGGATGACAGGGTAAGAGTTGAAGATGCTGAAATTGGATTAGTTTCTGTTTTGATATTGATAACCTTTTTGTGACCAATTTGAAAACAGAAAATGATTTACAATACTTCTAAACTTTGAGAAGAGTTCACAAAAATTGAAGTGTGGTTTCGGAATGCAATTATACCTAGTTTCCTAGAAATTGTTCCTCTTATCTAAGACTTCTATTATTTTAAAAGTAAATATCATCACTACTTCTGTTGAGCAACTTTTAAGTACAGCAAAGGTCAATGGAAGATACCTTACAACTTTATTTTCTAATGGTCCTATAAACTACAAAATTCTATTAAAAAGGAGAAGGGGTTACCTTCTCAATTGAAGAATTTCTTTAAGATAAGGCCATTAACAGGGAGAGAATCTCTCAAACCTGATAAATCTTGTAATATGAAGGTCGAATAGCCTATCTTCTCATAGATCTGAAATGGCCCAAGCCACATCTTCTGGAACTTGGTGTGTTTTCCCTTGTCTTCATGGGCTTTGTCCCATTTCAGAACTAAATCACCGACTTGAAATTGTTTTGAACCGGATGAGACTGAATCAAAGGATGACTTGATGATTTGCTGATGTTTTGCATGAATAACCTTGGCTTTTTCTCTTTCCTCTTCTAATTTTAGAATTCGGTCATGTCTAAGTTGAATAGAAGAAGAAGGGCTTTCCTCAATAAACTAAACTAGGGCTAGAGAAGGAAGGACAATATTTGTTGGTAGCACTGCTTCTTTTCCATACACGAGATTGAACGGAGAAGATCCTATGGAAGCCTTCTGCGTTATCCTATCAGCCCATAGTGCAAATATTAAGGATTTGTGCCATGTTTTATGATTCTGTTCGATAGTTCGCTTAATAATTTTAATCATATTTTTATTTGTAGACTCTGCTAAACCATTACCCTAAGGATAGTAATTAGCAGAATATTTCAATTTAAATCCCCTTTTAATAGTGAAATCAAACATAGCATTTCCTGAAAAGTAAGATGCATTATCAAAAACAAGAGCATTTGGGACACCAAACCTGGTAATGATGAATTGATCTATGAATTCAATGATTGCCTCAGAATTTGTTGTCTTCAAAGGAATTGCTTCAACCCATTTAGTAAAATAATCAGTGGTAGTAAGGATATACTTATGCTGTTTGGAAGAATGAGGAGTAATTTCCCCAATGATATCCAATCCCCATTTCTCAAATGGCTGTTCAATGTTGACTGGTTGCAAAGGGAAAGCTGGTTTTCTTTGCCTTCCACTAGAAGTTTGACAATTTCGGCATTTCCTTACATATTCATGAGCATCTCTAAACAGAGTGGGCCAGTAATATCCAGCATGAATGATTTTATGGGCTGTTGTATCAACTCCAAAATGTCCTCCTGCTGGTCCATCATGTAATTCTTGCAAGACCTTTTGTGCTTCAGGTTTTTCTAGGCATCTTAATAAGATTGAATCATAATTTTGCCTAAAAAGCACATCATCAATAATTGTGAATTTTTTTGCTTTTAATCTAATGGCCCTTTTGTTTTTGTAAGACAGGTTAGGAGGTGCATACCCATTTTTCAAATAAAAGATTAAGTCAGCATATTGTGATTCCGAATCAGTAATACTTATCTGGTTGATTTCTTCGGTTTGATCTGTATCACCTGATTCTGGAATGTTGGATGCTCCTGCCAATAACCTGCAAAAACCTTGGCCTCTAACAATCTTTGCTGGTTTAATTTCTAAATCATATTCTTGAAGTGCTGTAACCCAGTTTGCCCTTTTTTCACCTAGTTCTCTTTGGATTAATAGTTGCCTTACTGCAGGGAAAGGAACTATAACTTTTGTATGGGCTTTTAAAAGGAAGGGTCTGTAATGTTTGACAGCTTTATATACAACAAAGGCTTGTTTTTCTACCTCGGAGTAATTCAATTCAGCACCCTGAAGATTTGAACTATAGAATGAAATCGGTGCTTCCAAATTGTGATCGTTGATCTGTGTAAGTACTGCTGCATAAGATAAATCGGATGCGATAGTATACAGTGTGAAATGATTAGAAAAATTGGGGGTATTTAAGGCGGGGGCATTAATTATTGATTGTTTGACTACATCAAACGTTTCCTTTTCTGCTGATCCCCACTTAAAGACTGAATTTTTCTTAATCATAGTTTGAAGTGGCAAAATGATTTGAGAAAAGTCTGGAACAAATCTTTTGACAAAATTGATTTGGCCTAAAAATGACTGCATGGATTTTTTATTATGAGGGAAAGGCATTTCAGAGATTTCTTTGATCCTATTGAGATCAATATAAATGCCATCTTTAGACACAATAAAGCCTAAGAGCTTTCCTTGGTCAAGAGCGAAGAAAGATTTTTTAGGGTTAAGTGAAATACCATATTTTTTGCAGCGTTGAAAGATTTGATTTAAATCATGCAAATGATTGGACTTCTCCTTAGAAAATACAGTAATATCGTCTAGGTAGACGACTACTGTTCTGTTAATCAACCCTTTAAAAGCTATATCCATCATTCTTTGGAACGTCGCTCCTGCATTAATAAGTCCGAAAGGCATTTTCTGATACGCATATGTTCCCCATTTTGTTCTGAATGTGGTTTTGAGTTGGTCATCAGGATGGACCAAAACTTGGTTATATCCTGAGAAACCATCTAGAAAGGACATTAACTCAGAGCCTGCTACTGATTGGAGTATCTGCTCCATAGTAGGTAATGGGAAATTATCTTTTAAGCTCGCCTTGTTCAAATTTATGAAATCTATAAAAATCCTAATGTCGCCATTTTTCTTTCTGACTGGCACCATATTGGAGACCCAGTTTGAGTGCCGAACGAGAAAAATAATCTTAGCTTTCAAGAGTTTATTAAGTTCAGATTTTATTTGACTCTTTAAGTTCGGATGTATTTTTCTCAACTTCTGCTGAATTGGTTTCTGTTCGGGAAGCATTGGAATGGTATGCTGGATGATGGATGTATCATATGTTTTTAAATCATCATATTTCCAAGCAAAAACATGTTTATTCTTCCGTAACAGTTTAATGAATGCTTCCTTTTCTTCCAAGGAAAGTCCTAATCCTAAATTAATGTTTTGAGGAGTTTGCTCAGTGCCAAGGTTTATCAATTCAAACCTTAAGGTAGAACTTTGGAGCTTTGTATTAGTCACAGGTTTAAACCTGTCTTTAATATCATAAAGATCCTCAAGCTTCACCACAGGCTTAGGGATTGAATTCTCCTCGGGTTTACCTCTCATTTGATGGTCATGCTCGTTTTCCTCGATGATTTGATCATCATAGGACTTTTCGGAAGTTAAAAACTGTAAAATGTCTTCATCATGGTTGAATACTCTCCAATTAGTTACATTGTCGGGAATTGATGGCCTAAAAAGCAATTCTACTGAAAATCTATCTGGGCTATAGTCTTCGGAAGGTAGGAGCTTGGAAGCAACATTGGCTAGCAGGTCGGCTACCGAATTTTGAGACCCGGGAATAGAAGAAATATTGAATGCCGAAAAGTGGGAGGTGAGTTCTTGTACTAGTGATTGATAATGTTTGAGATGGGTGGAAAGACAATGAATTGTATTCCTTACCTGTTTGATAACAATTTCAGAATCTCCAAACACTTTCAAATATTGGACCTTGAGGCCAATCGCTTTATATAGTCCTTGGACTAAGGCTTCATACTCTGCTGTATTATTTGTGCATTCAAACTCTAACCTACAGGACAGCATTGTTTTTTCTCCTTGTGGACTAACCAAAATACATCCTGCTCCTGAGCCCTCACTAGATTTGGAACCATTGAAATATAACGACCAAAATAAAGAAGTATTAACAATTTTATTTACAGTTTTCTCAGTATCATTGAAACATCTTGACCTATCTATTTGTGAATAATTTTCGATCTGAGATGTAAAATGGTTTACTGAGAAAGGGGATGGTTGGGCAGCGAAGTTGCCAAAGAATGACTCTGATGAATAATTCCCCAAAATGTTGTTATTAAATGCTATTGGTTGGTTTTCTTGTTCAAATTCAGTAACTGTATGGGTCATATGCTTTTCCCGATCGATTCTTATTTGATTTGGCTTACCGTTATAGGGAAGCCACATATGTGACCAATCGGTAGAAATATACCCATGTAGTTTTTCAGACCAATCCCTACTCAAGATCAAACCATAAAATTCAGGTATATCGGTGATCAAGATATCAATCCTTTGTACAACTCTGGGATCAGTAGATAGCCTGATAGTTACGGAGTTGATTTCTCCCAAAACCTGTACTTTAGTCTTGTCCAACTGTACAATATGAATGGCAGACTTCTGGGGTTCAATGTTCAGTTTGGAACAAACTGAAGCTGGCATTATGTTAGAAGATGCCCCTGAGTCAATCAAGCAGTTGTGCAGGTTTCTATTGTAGATTTCATAGGTTAGAAGGAAAGGTGGAGTATGAGAATTTGATCTATCTCCAATCAGAACCGCATTAGTAGCTTCAACCATACTAGGAGGTGGTTGTCCTGAATCATTTGCAGCTTTAGCACTGGGAAGAGGTGAAGTAGGAACATCATTTAATTCTTTGAGAAGCAATTTTTGCTGATGTTTCAATTTACTAAGTTCAAACATGGTAATGTTTGCCTTAGTCTTTTTCATGTCATCAACAATATTGTAATCCATTGAATCGGATACTACCAAAGTTTTAGATGTTGAAGGAGTATTTGAGGTTGAAGGTTGGTTTTGTGGAATTGTTACAGGTGGCTTCTTCGGGGGTACCTTTTCCTTTGTTGTAGCAGCACCTGCACTTCTTTTCTTCGAAGTTGTCTGAACAGGTTCGGAGGTACCTTTACTCCTGGTAGTGACAGGAAACGCTTCTTCTTCGTTTTCTGTATCGGAGTTAGGTAATATAAAATCCCACATTCCATGACATTCAACAACTTCCTCTTCTTCATCAGTTGGTGTAGATGTTTCTTCTTCTCCTTCTTCAAGATCTGAATCTGCATTTGATATAACATTTGGTGGTTTTGATTCAGTTTTATTATAATTTCTAAAGGGTCTTTTGGTTGAGGTTTCGGCTACTTGTTTTTTGATTTCAACCATTTCATTAGACATAGTCTTGAGGACCTTTTGAAGACCTTCCATGTCATATGGATCTTTAGGGGTTTTCTTCTTTGAATCATCTTTAAAAGAAACTTTTTTGGTTTTTCTATCTTCAAGAGCAACTTTCTTCTCTAGAGCATTAATACGTTTCTGCACAGCAATTGCTTCTTTCATGTTTTCAGCTAAAGTTGGTTTTCCAGCCCTGTCTACAAAAATAGCTATATTGTCAGGTAGGGCAGTTATATGCCACTCGCTTCGGATTTGCTCACTTGGTTTGGAGGCCGTTGGGATTTTATTCAAGAGTTTATTGAATCGTGCATTAAATTCTTTAATTGGTTCCCTATGCTCTATCCTAAGATTGGAGAGATCATTTATTAGTGTAGCCAACGACCTATCATCTCCATACTTAGTAAGAAACTGTTCTTGGCAAGTCGTCCAACTGGTAATGGAACCAAAAGGTAAAGAAAAATACCAGGATCCTGCTGATCCTTGCAAAGTATAAAGGAAAAGCCTAACGACAACATCTTGCTCTGTTACTCCCTTCAAGTTAAGTGCCAACATGAAGTTATTAATATGTTCCTCAGCTTGTGTTCCATCATCTGGATTAAACTTGGGTAGCCATTTTTCAGGAGCATCAGGTAATGCATGCAATGGTGCAGGCATGTTGACTGCACCAGGCCTAGTCCATGGATCTGCCATCATAACACTAGTAGTAGATGATACTACTATTGAAATTCCAGATGTCTGGGAAGGAATTGATGTTGTGGAGTGAGCAGGTTGGGATGTTGAAGTTCCTAATCCCTGATGAACAACAATATGTAATGGGGGAGTGGATGGTTGACTTCGCGCTGGGGAAGATGAGATGGAGGATGTGGATGAAAGTGTTTCACTATCAGATCCTTTAGTGTTTTTCTTCGCTTTTTTCCTTTTGGGTAAAGGGAACTCAGTAGGTTCAATACCGAGCTTTCCACTCTGAAGTCTGGTGAGAGGGTGAGGTAAATTGAACAGCGAAGTCGCACTGCTTTGCGATACCTCAGATTTCTGTGGTGAAATCGAGAAGCTCTGAAGTTTGTGGATCAGAGACTGAACTTCAGGGGATTCAAGACTTAGCTGTTATGGAGTATGATGGGTTTGAGCAGTGGTAGTTGATTCCTCTTCTTCTTGTTTGGATACTGGAGAACCAGCATGCAATTGGGAAGTATGAGGTGATGCGGAGGAAGAATTACTCTTAGAATGGCCTGCAGATTTAGGTTTGCTTGCCATTCACAGTTGAGGCCCTCCTTCTAGCGCCAAAATGTTGATGCCCCGAAAATCGTTGTATCAACATTGGGGGATAACCACCCAGTCCGGACCATAATACAGCTCCTTTTCCATTTGGAATGGTGGCTCCGACTGGGGATAATGGGACCAGTTTCCCAGCAATGAATAAACAGAATGAATGAATGATTGATTGACTAATCTAATGATAGGCGAATAACTTAATTTATCAGCGAAATAAAAAGAATTACTACTAATCCCGGGAACTATTGTACTTTGAAGTGTAGCGCTTGATGATCTATGTTTATTAACAGGCATGTAGATGACTCCATCTAATAAACATGGACATTTACTCATTCAAGGATTACTTTGCTTAAATAGTTAAACAAGGTGATTAACGCAATATTGCTACACTCATCATTTATATCATCAATACATATATGATCAAAAGAAAAGCATTACCATAAACATCCAATAGTGGAGGGAATAAAGAAATGTTGTTAAAACACATACATATATTCGATAATAGCAAAGGCGATCAAATAACAATTCATATAAAAAGAATGGATTCAGACATAGATAATAGTACCATATGAGCTGCGAGTCACTCTCCAATATCAATTGCTATTTGAAATTCTTCCTCTAACGCAGAAATACTTTCAAACAAAGACAATAGTGCACATTTGCATAAAAGCTTCTTTGCCAAAATCAGAATGATTGGTCCAGTTTTATAAAAGAATATGCCTGAAGTACAGTAGTGCAACTTCAGGTTTTAAGTCAAGTACAAAACTTTACGACCCTTTCTAAAAACATGAAAGGGTCTATAAATACTGAATTAAACTAACTATCTATGAAACTGAAATCCTACTTAATTGGTATCTAATGATCTTGAATATCTCCTTTTCAGCAACCTGGTAGTCGGCGGCATGAATCATCAAGTAGGCTGTTTGCCTTTAAACTTGAGCTGACTTATCGCAAGCATTGGCTCCACTTTGAGCGGTCTGTTAAGGCGAGAGTTAAGCTGGGCGGCATAGGTGGCATCCTGAATATCGGGGATAATATACCCGATTGCATCTGTAAGGCATTTGAGGGCTGCTCTTTGACTGTGTGGTTTTACCAAGAAGAACCAATAGGTGTCCCATGTTAAACTGTTAATTCCAGCAATTAATCTCCTCTTTTCCTCTAGATCTGGATAACATGACTGCTCCAATGTTTTCACCGCTGTCAATTTACCTGGAGTGCATTGGGAAATCATGTTTGACAAGTAGAGAGTATTATTAACCAATTCAACCAAATTACTTGTGGTTGATTTGCATCTTGAAATTGCCCTCTCTGCTTTCATTAACTAGGACTGCCATTCTGTAAACAATATTTCTTTATGTGACTCTAAAATTCTTGGTAAATTTGCCGCTTGTCCCTGATCGGTATCTTGCCAGTCAAGAAATTCAGTTAATGTTTCTTCAGCTTGATCCAATTCTGTTCTAGCCTTTTCTGTTTGTTTACTTATTGATGCCGTCAATTCGCATGGTGGTTCCGACTGGGCGATTTGTTGACATAGAAGCTTGATTTGTGTTATTAATGCATTATTTATCTGTAATGCTTCTAATTTGAATTCGGCTATCTGTGGAACGCCCTTTGTCTTCTCAAGCTGTGCTGATAGTTGAGCAATCTGCTCATCTTTAGACTTCAGCATTTGTTCATTTGCTGCCCTCAGTTGTGCCAAGGCTTCAGACAACTCTTTCTGCTTCTGGATTGCGCTGTGATCAATCCTCTGTTTCTATTCCCGCAATTGTTGAGTTAATTGATTATTTATTTGTTGTTTTGTTAACAATTGCTATTCTGCCTGCTCCGCTTTCTGCTGTGCTTCTGTTAGCTGTGCTTGAAATAAAAAGATTTCCTGGTCTTTTGTTTTTAATAAAAGACTCACCTCTGATGCCTTGTCTATTGTTGCTGCCGAATAGGCTCCAGCATATTGTGATAGTTTCGTTAGGTCATCAGAGGGGTCAAATTCCTCCTTCCAAACCACATTTCCTGTGACCGTTTGTTCTGGGAAAAGGGAAGGTTGATCAGTCCTTCTTCTCTTCCTCTGTCGTTTTACCACAGCTTTGTGCCTTGGGCTATAGAAGACATCCAAGGGAGGAATTTCTTCTATCTGCAAAATAATTTGATCGGAGGGTCCTTTGGGATTATTTCTACTTCCTTTGAACTGGGTAGGCCGCTGGTTCCACTTGGAACCTGTTGTGAAGTGGTTTCCCGTGTATCTGTCGCTTTCGAAGTTTCAGTGTCCTTTGAACATTCAAGACTACTGATAATTGAATCAAATTGCTGCCATTCCTGGAGCAATTTGGGATCAATTTGAGTATCCACATTCACCTCTATGTTGCTCTGTTTCTGCTCTTTAGTCTGGGTTTCCTCTCGCACCTTCTCCTGTTCTTTTGTTGTAACCAGCGGTTCCTTTGAATGTTGCTGTTCAGGCTCACTTGGTCTTGTTGCTGGGGTTGTTGCTAACAGATCTAGAGGCAGAGTTTGCAACCTCTGTTCTCTAAGTCTGTTGACTTCAACTAACCCTTCATCTTTGTATTCCATTATGGCCAGTGATCTAACTTGATACATTGATTCAGCCGAGGAGAACAGTTCATCAAATTTATCTTCTATATGATCAAACTTTGTCAATTTGGCCTGTTCAAGAGCATTATAGGCGACTTTGTTGGGATCAAATCGCCTGTTAGGGAGAGTCGCTAGAGTTAATGATTTCATCTTCGTAGCTTATTTTTCTACATATTTGAAATCATGCAAAGTGTAGACACCACATCTCAGAGGAAAGGAGGGCCAGACCTGCTTCTTATTTTACTTGAGAGTTTGTGTAACTCCTTCGGCAATAATCTGATAGGCTATCTCCCTTGCCAGCAGTTTATAAGGTATGTACAAAGGAAGAACATGAGGTTCGGCTTGGCTGCCGAAAATTCTTACATAAGTAAATTTCTCCTCTCCGAACCATCTTCCTATTGATGTTAAATCAATCCCTGCTTGGTAAGAAATTTTGGGAGCAGGTTTATTAAAAATAGAATAATGAATGGGTAACATGAAGCCGTTGCAGACTTGGTACAAATGGTGCTTATAGGAAGTCTTCCACAATTTCTGATGGTATATGTGAATAGGCGTGGGGTCTTGTGGAGTCCACCTCCAGCTGAGTACAGGAAACTCAGAATTAAAACATAGGGTATCTAGTATATAAGCACTGTAGTAGAATGGGGGAATAATCCTTTCTGAGACGGAAGTTTTAGTTCTAAAACTAAGAACTGTGGTCGCTAGCTTATCTGATAGTATGGTTGCCCAATCCATTATCTCACTATTACATGCCACTTCCATCAAGGGAACCATTTCTATAGTGAAATTAGCGGAATCGTGCAACCCCCACAATCTACACATCATTATCCCAGCATAACAATACGGAGAACATAGAGAATCAACAGAGTACTTACCGGAAGTTTCATGCTTGTGTTTCACCGGATTTTGCCTCCATTCCCGAATGGGTTCGGATTTAGTTTCGTTCTCATTTTGGAATTTCTCCAGAAATGCCTTGTTGTACTTCTTCTCTGGCTCAGGAAAATGATACATTTGCCTCAAATCATCAGCCTTGAATGAACCAAAGATTCTCCCATCTCTGGTGCAGAAAGTTCTGTCTGTGATTGGGATTTCCTCAATTGCCCACTTTACTACATCAGTATATGGGAGAATTTTTTCCCGAGCCGCTATCCGATGAAGGAAAGAGTCGGCCAAGTCTTTCAAAGTACCATCAGATTTTCTACTGGAACCCGCTGTAGCTTGTACTGCTGTCACCTTTGGTTCTTCAGCTTCGATCAAATTATAGGTACTTTGCCAAGTGGTCTTGGCAAGTCCTGAACATGTAGTATCAGATATTAATGCTTTCTTTTTATTTGCTGGATCAACGACGGCTTGTCCTGTGGCTGTTGCAGTGGAAGCGACTGTGGTTTTCTTAGACTTCTTCCCCATTCTTCTTGAATCTATTACTTCGGAAGAATTCTGCACAGTAGTGGAAATAAGCATAACACAGAGAATTGGTAGCGAAAACCAAATACGAGTGAGATATATTGATCAATGCATGATGAGGGATTAACTTTAAAGTTGCCGCGGATACAATCTATGAGATGATTTTTTAAGCTTACTATTTCATTAAATGGCCATTAAAACCTACCAATCCTTTGAATGCTCATCATATCTCTTATCGGCCGCATGATTTGTTTAAGCGTGCCTTGGACGTTTTGGCGGTTGAGCGCAGGTGAATCACTGTTTAAAAAATAAGGCCTTAAATACGAATTAATCGTAATACCTCTGCTTTAACGGCTTTTTGAAGTTTGCGCTTTTGGCTTTATCGCAATCGGGTGTCGGGGAAAACTTAAATCTTTATATTGACACCTTTTGAAATCCCCGATTGCCGATAGCGATATCGCATCGCATCGCATTGGGAGTATGGGCACTTTAGAAGCATGCATGGTATATCGCCGATCGCCGATAGCGATATCGCATCGCATCGGATCAAAAGGCACTTTAATTATGGGAACTTATGATTGCCGATATCCGATAGCCTACTGCATGTCATTGCATCGGAGAAAACCAATGGGTCTTTAAGTTATGCCTCCTTTGTCATTGCGATATGCGATCTTGCGATTGCTTTATCGCAATGATAAAAGATTGATTATTTATATTATAAGACCAAAATTGGTTTGTCAAAAAGGTTTTTTTGTAAAGTTTTCATTTTGTTTTCGAACCTTTTTGAATAATACAAAATTGATACCAATCAAAACTAAAAGGGACCCATTTTATATGATAGTTTTGTGAATAAAAATGATATGAAATGGGGGGTTGTTGTAGAGCACAACAGGATGGCCAAGCCCAAGGAAAAGAAGATTTCTATGAAGGAGACCAAGGTTTAGAAGCTGAACATGACACCAATCTTCATTATTTCCATCAATATAATTACATCCCTGCAAGAAATGACAATGGAGCTGCAAACATACGAGTTCTCTCTACAAGAATACTAATAAAAATCAACCCCTAGAGGAAAATTCGACTTGGTACTTATAAAAAATAATTAGGAATCATCCCCATGAAAGGAGGAAGCTTTCCCCACCAAAATACCTTGATTAGTGGATCTGGTTTCCAATACTAGGAATCTGCATTAAATGGCAAGGAACACATTCCTAGATTTTCTCAATCATTGGAGTTCCACAATCTGTGCCATAATTCCAGAATATCTTGTTGATTTATTATCTAATATTGATCCTCCTATAGTAGGGAGAAGGTCCCTAGATTACCTCCTCCCCAAAATCTTCATAATCTGCCCAATATTCACACAATATTCCACAAAAATAAATAATATTAGGCACAAATATGTAATTATCCATAAACCTTCCTAATGAACATATTAAAGTTAAAAATACATTATCTAATGCAAAAGAGAGGTTTAATGTGCTGAAGGATGGTTAGATGGGCCTTAATTTATGTTTAATTTAGAGGCATGGGCCTTAATTTGTGTCTAATGTAGAGGCCCATCATTGCCATTAAGGGCGAAGTTGAAACATTTCAGAAAGCTAGCTTTATTTATCCTATCCCATTGATAGATTGGGTTTCCAACATCGTTCCAGTAACTAAGAAACAAGGAACCATACGAGTCTATGTTGACTATCGAGATATCAATCGAGCCTGTCCTAAGGATAATTACTCTACTTCCTTTATCGACCAGATTATCGATTAATGTGCTGGGAGTGAAATTTTCTCCTTTATGGATGGATTCTATGGATATAATCAGATTAATATCCTTCCTGCTAATCAACACAAGACTACCTTTATCTGTCCTTGGGGGACTTTCTCCTACAAAAAGCTTCCTTTTGGCTTGAAAAATGCTAGTGCAACCTTCCAACGGGCCATGTCTTATGCTTTCCATGATATTAAAAATATCGTTCAGCCATATCTCAATGATTTACCCACGCATTCGCTTAAACGTCAAGACCATCCAGCTCACCTTCACACGATTTTTCTTCACTATCGACACTACAATATCTGATTGAATCCTCATAAGTGTGTCTTTTGCATTGAATCTGGTTATCTCTTAGGCTTCATAGTCTCCAAAGAAGGCATCCACATTGATCCTCTCAAGGTGGAGGCCATTGTCAATTTTCCACCTCCATCTTCCTTACATCAACTTTAGAGTTTACAGGGAAAGGAAAACTTTCTTCGTCGTTTCATCCCAAATTATGCCGAGCTTGCCAAGGGTTTTACTCACCTTCTGAAGAAAGGAGTCCCATTCATTTGAGATGACATTGCTCCGAAGTTCTTGATGCTTTAAAGGCCTCACTCATTAACGCACCTTTGTTGCATCC
Organism: Pinus tabuliformis; assembly: GCA_031772625.1. NCBI lineage: Eukaryota > Viridiplantae > Streptophyta > Pinopsida > Pinales > Pinaceae > Pinus > Pinus tabuliformis. The sequence continues at coordinate 180,278,754 of CM062805.1, read as the reverse complement.
TTCAAATTACCATCGCGATTATCTCCTGTACTTGGCCGCCGATGACAATACCATTGTTATGATGTTGGTTCAGGATGATGACAATATAAATGAGCATGTTATATACTACTTGAGTCATAACCTTTTTGATGCTGAGACTTGATATGCTCATGTAGAAAAGTTGGCATTGGCAGTAGTTCATGTTGTCCAATGTTTTCGTCACTATATTCTCTTACGCAAAATTGTAGTGATATCTGATTGCAACCCCATGACCTATATTCTGTCTCATTAGTTTCTTGGGGGAAAATACTCCAAATGGATTGTCATCCTGCAGGAGTTTGACTTAGAGTTCACTAAAGCTAAGTCGAAGAAATCACTTGTTTTTGCTGAATTAATTTGTGACCTTCCCTCTGCAAACACAACTGTTGTATCTGATGAGATGATTCCTGATGAATCTCTCTTCCTTATTAGCACCCATGATCCATGGTATGGAGATATCATCATATATCTCCAAACTGAGACCTTTTGATCAGAGTTATCTTGCTCTGAGTGGCGTCGAATCCGGTACCAGTCCCAACCCTATCGCATTTTTGGGGATACCTTAGACCACCTTGGTGTGGATTCAGTCCATCGATGATGTCTGATGCATGAAGAAGTTGAGAAAACTTTGAATGATTGCCACTCTAGAGATTGTGACAGTCAAATGTCAGCATATGCCACCACTCAAAAGATCCTCCGCGCCGGTTATTTTTGACCCTCTATTTTCAAATATTGCATTCTTGCGGTCCAAAATTGCCATGCTTGCCAGATTTACAACTGGAAGCAACAAACCCCACCTGCTCCTTTACACCCAGTTATCACCGTTGGCCCATTTTCTAAATGGGGCATTGATTTTATGACTTGTAACCCTCACTCGGCTGGGGGAAATGGATACATCATTGTAGCTATAGATTATTTCACAATACGGGTCGAGGCGATGCCTACCTACAATGTTGACGGTGACACTGCTGCTTTTTTTTTATTCAACCACGTCATAGCTCGGTTCGGTGTACCGTAAGCCATAGTCACCGACTATGGCTCCCATTTCTGAAATCACATAATGATAGAACTCACTGCTCTGTTGGGCTTACGCCATGATAGCTCAACTCCGTATTATCCACAGGCTAATGGCCAAGTTGTAGATATTAACAAAGTTTTGGTCCCAATGCTTCAACGAACCATTGGGATGCATAAAAATAACTGACATCTCATGATTTTTGCGACATTATGGGCATATCGAACTGTTGCCAAAATGGGGACCAGATTCACACCTTTTCAACTGGTTTATGGTCTGGAAGCCACCATACCTATCGAATGTGAAATCCCATCTTTAAAACTAGGTGTCAAATTACTCCCTGGTACTTCACCTTAGAACCTCTGGATGAGACTCGTTGAATTTCCGCATTGGTAACTGAGACTCAGAAAAAATGAGTTAAAGCTCTATGACAAAACTGTGACCCCTCTTGCATATGCAAAAGGTGATTTAGTCCTATTATATGATCAAACTAATGAACAATTAGGGGCCAAGAAATTCGAACCTATGTGGCATGTAACCTATATCGTTAAACATGTATTACAAAAGGGCGCGTACAAGTTGGTTGACTATGATGGCAATCAATTGTCTGAGCCCCGTAATAGGCTCTACCTCAAAAACTATTATGCCTAGATTTTGCATAGATACCTTGTACATTAGTGTGTGTTTCATTAGTGTGCAATTTTTGGTATGAATGTTTGCATTTTTGCGAACATGTTTTCCCTGCTTACCGTGTGTTCCACTTGGTTTGCAAATGTCGACAAACCTTCTTCCTCATATCGATTTCACTGATGGTGCTTGCCGTAGGACACAGAATCTCTCTTCCACTGCATGGGCACTCTATGCTCCCAATGGTGAGTTAGTGAGTTTATAGGGCATATGTCTAGCTCGTACAACTAACAATATTGCCAAATATAGTGCAGTTGTCAAACTATTATTGGAAGCTATTGCTCTTGGTATTATGGCATCAATTGTTAAACTTGACTGGAAACTTATTGTATTAAAGTTAAACGAGCATTATTCTGTCAGAAACCCTAATATTTTAAGGATGTACTTATGTGTTCGTCCTTGGAAAGAAATTTTGATTACATTATCTATCAACATATTCCAAGACATCTAAATACATTAACAAAAACATTGGCAAATCATGTATTATATATTCATCTGTGACGCATGTAAAAAGAAAATCATCACATCGTAGGAACAATATATAAAACAGGTGAAACATGCATATATATATATATATATAGAGTTTTCAAAATGTCAGTAACATCAAAAAATTAAAATATGTGTTCTAAGACACATGGCTTCTCGAGCCTACATAAGTGCAGAAAATGAAAACTAGAGATATGGCTATCTGCTGACATGGTGTTCATGGTAGCATGAAACAACTCTGATAACTTGGTTCTAGCTGATACTCCTATGGTATGCCTCTGGTATTGCAGTGGCACCTCATTAATAGACGCATACTTTGGAATGCCTCTTGTCAAGGCTTCTAGGTTGCATTCCATCTCTATTATCGGATCAAATCCCTCCTCATAGGGTGCATCCTCGATCTTCCGAGCCACCCTTCTAGCTATCGGAGAAACCCCTGGAGGTCTCTCTAGTCCAACATCTACAAAAATCATAAGTCTCAAATCTCAGTTCACATAAAACAAAAACATCAGAAAACTTGGATATATATATATATATATATATATATATATAGATATATATAGATATATATATATAGTTTTTTACCTGAATCAGTCCACTGTGTGCCAGGTGGAAGTGGGAGGTTGGGATCTCCCCGGAAATATGTACCGACATAAGCCCAATCATCTACCATGATGAGTTGCTGTCACAACCATCCAAAGAATGCTGGGGGAAATATATCTGTTGACCACCTCCATGACGAGGCATCAACTCACACCACCTCAACAGTCGTGGTGGGTCTTGGAGCCTCCATCTCTATCCACTAATAGCTGAATAATGGTACATGTTCTAGGAAGAATGTCACCAAGATCGATCCATAGCTGAATTGTTTCAATCTCCCTATCTTGCATTTAGTGAGTTGGTCTTTCATGTTTACCAACAAACCTTCGCACTAGTTAAATACTATAGGACCAAGACAGTTTATTGCATACTGGAAGTGAGACTTAGTTGCTTCATGCAGGGCCAGAGCTCCACCTATTCAATCCATGGTATGAAGAATCGTTCTCAGCGGGAGATTTGTGATAGTTTTTATATCTATTTTTCCACTCTTTGTTTTTCGAGAGCCTGGGCAATGTATTGCTATCAACATATCTGTAATCTCTAACCTAGTATGAGAACCAGACAACTAAATTCATTGTCCTCTTTTGGAAAAACCTGTAATGAAATAGATGTCTGCAATATCTATCTCGAGTTCTTGGTCTCCTATGATAAACATTTGGCAATCTACATCCCACCATCAAACTAAATGTTACAGTAATTCCATTTGGGTCCTAATCCTAGGGATACAAAATAATTTCAGTAGTTCACATGCCCGAAGGGCCCCTATGCAATTTGGATCTTCGGCTGCTTTATGGTCTTTTGCTTCATGACCTCTTTCCTTCCATTCAATCACCATTTTTCAGTGAAACACTTGTGAAACATCCATCAACAAAGTTTTTATTAGCTTCTATGGAAGAAAATTTGAAAACCAATCATTCATATTGGAGGTTTTGAATTTTTTTATGCCACAGTGCCAGTGCGTCTATTTCCAATTTTTTCCGCGCTTCCAGCTTGATGGTACCGTTGAGCTCAGGGAGAGCAATGCGGGTTCGATGGGTAAAACTTGCGTTGATCACCCTCGATATAATTTTTTTGAGCCCTCCTTACTACCTACTCTAAGGATGAAATCACTTAAAACATAATCAAAATGCAGAGGCAGGACATATCTCTTACTTGCATCAAACATATTATCGAACAATGTCCTGGATTGGTCACACTCCTCGCCTGAAGATTGTGGAAATTTGGGGTAAAAAGTGCTCTCCAAATTGCTAAATGACAAATGGTAAATTTTTTTATACTTTATGAGTTTATATAAAATTTTAAAGATATTTTTACCATTTAGGGCACATTTTTACTTATATTTTAATATTTTTCTTGTAACGGGTAACGTGTGTTTACTTGTGCAGCGACATGTCATGGATAAATGTTGAATATGATTGATTTTGATTGAACTAGTGAGTTTTATTGATCACTTTTTTAGACTCGTAAAAAATAAACGAAAAAGGAAACCCCTTGGAGTCTTCTTTTACCTCTTTTTTGTCTCTCGAAATATGAAAAGATAGTCAAGTACTTGTCGTTTCGAACTCGTTAAAGTAAATGAAATGACGTCTACTCAGTATAAGTTTAACCCTTTTCTGGATTGAGATAGACTATTGTATGAAAAAGGAATACCTTGGTCACACGTGGCTAAGAGGTTCTCTTGAATATTGTTTTCTACCTTTTCGGATTCAAGAGACTATCTACAAAAAGGGACCTCTGGAGTTTCCTTTTTTCCTCTTTTTCAAACTCTCTAAACATGAAAAAGATGTCGAGTTACCCCTCCGTCAGACTCGTAAAACTTAAACGACGCAGGACTTGTCACCATGACGAGACCGAGTTACTCCTTCCTAGGGCTCGTTAAACTTACTAGGATGGATTCATCCGAAGGATGAACTTATACGACAAGCATATGATATCCTCTTCAAGATTGCGATGAAAAATAATAAGGTACTCGCTAGAAATAGTGGGGAAAAATGGAAGTAAACATGTCATGTATTTTGTATAATGATAACATGTCTCTCTTGAACATGACACTTATCTGTCGCTTGTGTCGGGTTTGGGTTATCCTCACTTCATCACTTGCCTTCTTTGGTTTTGGAAATCCACTTGCCTCTCATCCGATTATATCCTCTTGTCATCATGACCTCTGATCCTACATTGATTCAAATGTTGCCAAACTCCGGAGTCATGTTGCTAATATGTTCAAGAGAAGTCCCATCTGCAATTTTAACCTCTTGTACACTGTTTGACCTTTCTGCAACAATCCTGAATCACTCTTACCTACTCTGCCACATTATTTGTTTCGTGTCGATGATGTGGGAAACATTATCGCCCTCCTTCGATGGATCACTTCTTATCGAATCCAACTCATTATACAGGAGGATGATCTAGAAACTCCCTTTCAGTACCTTGGAGCTTGCATGTCTCAATGGCAAGTTCTTTGCATTCGACGATAGGTTCACATCACTGGCCTTCGATCAAATGATTCTACGGGCATTCGTCTTTAGCTTCATTATTCACACTTGTGGATTTTGCTTTTGTACCTTGAGAACCATTGTCATTATTGGTGGTTTCTCTCGTGCTTGTTAACGGTTCACATCATTGACCGATAATCAGGTGGTTTTCTATCATGTTTGACTCCCACACATCTATTCACATGGTAGGATTCATACTTTAGTTAGATCGAGACAGAGATGAAGACCTTGGGTTTCGTTTAATAAATCCAGGTTGTGTGGAGTTAAGAGATATTCATGATTGCACACATGATTCCTTCTATATGGATGGCTTCGTCCATGCCATGGGTCCATACATATGATCCCTTCCATTCGGATGGCTGTGTCAATGCCATGGATCCATACACATGATCCCTTCTATTTGGATGGCTGCATCCATGCTGTGGATTCATGTATTGTTAGATGCGGGGGAGGACTTATCGCAATCGGCGGGGAGAGAACTATCACAATCCGCAGGATGAACCTACGATATTGATGAAGGAGGGATTTATGATTTGTGCGATCCTTGATTGCGATATCGAAATCGATGGGAGGGGGGGTTATTGAAATCGGTGAAAAGGAGTGGTGACAGGACTTGGATGTGGAAATAGGCGAAGAACTTTTGCGATATCGACGAAGGATTTGCGATATCTCAATTGACGAGCAGAGAAGGGACTTATATGATAATCGACAGGGAATTTGCGATATGCGATATCGACAGAGAATTTGCAATATTGCAATTGGTAGGGGAAGAAATTTATTGTGGTATGTGGGAATCTTGCAGGCCTGGATCAACAACCTAGATCAACGACCCAGATCAATGAACATTAAAATGTCTATTTCGCTTCCACTCAGTGGTACGACGAGGGTATTTTTTAGCATATATCCAAAATGGTCATCAAACATAATACATAGTAAATGAAGGCATGGGAGCTCAGGAAGAATTAATGGTTCAACATGGAGTTCCACTCAGATGCACAACGAAGGACTGCCAGGTTGATCTCTATTTCTACTCTGTGACAAGTAAACACAGTCGATTGCTACCAACTCCTGAGAGTGGTCAAGTCGGGCAGTTAAGATGAAAGCGACGGGATTTGACCGAACAACATTAAAGGCATATCATGGCAGAGACGCAGCCTGATTGAGGGCCTTCATAGGAATAACAAAGGGACACTTCCTCCATCATCTTTTAGTTTTTCCTTTTTTCTTTTATTCCTGTAATTTCTATGTATTTTAAAGAAGGGAATCAAATCCCGATGAAATCATTTTGGGGCAGCAGAGCCTTGCACGTCGAGACAGCTAGTTTGTGAGACAGTTGGAGCTCAGGCGAAGATATTTTTGTAAAATTGTTGATTCAAAGCCCCCCTTCTCTGTATAAATAGGGGGTGAAACACTTGATACAAGTTTCATAATTTTGCACCCGAGAGGTCCAAATTCTATGGTTCCACTTTGGTTCTATGAAGCTTGTTCATGAGGGACTTGAGTGATATTTTGTCGAATGTAAATGGACTCGTTAGTTGGACCCTTCAAGTATTAATGAAACTCCCTGGTGATTCCAAGAAGATTAATTCGCAATATGTTTTCCCCTTTGTAATCTCATTCCATATATGTTTTTCTGTCTCTAAAATAGTGTGATGAAGCTGTCAATTTCTCCCTTGTTCATGATTGTATATTTGTTACCAAGTAGCAACAATACCTGTGTTAGCTACAAATTTACTTAAGTACCTGTAATGTGCACATATTTTATTAAGCTTTTGGGTACAAATGTGCCCATGAGCATATGGCCTGAAACCCCAACTAGCGCTCCACTCCTTTCGCTCTTTCATGTCCTCCCTCTTCCTTATTTATGCTGGAACATTGTTTCTTAGGATTCTGTTGGCAACCCTATGCACCAAATTCCCTCCTTTCTTTCCTCCTCTCCATGTTACTACAACACTGATATTAAGACTGCTTGTTGTTGTGTGTCGGCCACTAGAATAAGGCATTTCTCTTTGAGGTTGGCCTGATTTACCCCCTGAGCATTCAGATCCATGTGTTGGCTTCAGTTCACCTTCATGAAGGCATATTGAATGAAGCCCCCTTTATTGTCCTTTTAACTACGTGACAATTGGAGTGCAACTGAAATCCCCCATAGATAATCTTCCATGCACTCCTCTCTTTAAGATGTCCTAGGCACTGGTCTACAATCAACCTAGAGGTTGTCTCTAGGAAGATTTCTATATATCTTGAAGCACTTATGCTACGGTTGCCATTAAAAGCGATAACAACCTACTCTGCCACATCCTTTGTTTCATGTCAATGATGTGGGAAAAATTATGTCCCTCCTTCGATGGATCACTTCCTGTCGAATCCAACTCATTATCTAGGAGGATGATCTAGAAACTCCCTTTTAGTACCTTGGAGCTTGCATTAATCAATGGCAAGTTCTTCACATTCGATGATAGGTTCACATCACTAGCCTTTGATTGAATGATTCTATGGGTATTCGACTTCAGCTTCATTGTTGACACTCGTGGATTGTGTTGGTGTACCTTGAGAATCATTGTCATTATTGGTGGTTTCTCTCATGCCTGTTAACAGTTCACATCATTGACTAGTAATCAAGTGGTTTTCTATCATGTTTGACTCCGAAACATCTATTCACATCGTAGGATTCATGCTTTAGTTAGATTGGGACAAAGATGAATACCCTGGGTTTCGTTTGATAAATCCAGGTTGCGTGGAGTTATTAGCTATTCATGATTGCACACATGATTCCTTCTATATGGATGGTTGTGTCCATGCAGTGGGTCCATACATATGATCCCTTCCATTTGGATGGTTGTGTCCATACCGTGGATCCATACATATGGCTGTGTCCATGTCGTGGATTCATGTATTGTTAGATTCCTATTCAAGGATGTATTATTAGGCGTATTTACATCAAAGATGTCAGATATATTGAATCATGCTTGATTTGTAGGTTTCCAGGAGGTGTTTCTCTGGGTCCTTGCCTTGACTTATAAAGCATTTCACCCATCACTCCCTGTTCTGCCTTCATGCTTTAGGGGGCATCTGTTACACAATATTTTTTCATACTTCCCATCCCGTATCTTGAAGCATAAAAATGACGAAAGCTGTCAGTGTATTCACCATGAAACATATATAGAAGCATCCCTAAATAAGAGAAGAAAAGTTTCCTTGAGAGAGTCCTGAAGAAACTTGTCTAAAAACCTAGTTTTCAAGATCAATGCTTTTTGCACCACTGGTGACCCGTGCTAGTGGCATGTTGTAGCATACTGACCTAGCGCTGCCAGTGCGGATTTTGATAGGAAAACCCTTGTTAAACCTCTTTTGGTAGTTTTTGCTAAAGTGGAGGAGAAACTTCTCTTACTAGAAGCCTCAAGAACAACAAGTTGGTTACAGGTGAATAAGGATATGGTTGAGTTCTCCCATTTTGAGTCCTTGATACTACCTATAGGGATATTCCCCTTAATATGTGGAACCTCTCTCTCCTTTTATGGATCCTTAACTCCCTCTCCTTCACTATAAATGAAATCCCTTCTATCAAAAACTGGTTGGTCATTGATTGGTTGCATTCCTATGCTAAAACTATGCCTAAATGCTGCCCATCTTGCTAAGGAGAAGGAGTGCTTGATGGTCTTGGCTTGGACTTGGAAACTCATCCAAAGGAGGCTTCCAACATCAAAGCTCATATGGTTGTATGCTTCCCTCATTTTCAATTAATAAATACATCATATGTTTACTTTACATAAGTGTGTAAAGCATTACTCATTTAGTATGATATTCCTTGATGTGTCATATAGTTTATGTTAGAATGAATTATGCTATGTATGCTTGTATTGTCTTTGTTTGATCTTCATTGCAAGTACTCATTCACAATGACATAAAGAGAGTTGAACTTGGAAGTGAGAAGATCGAGGATGCCATAAATGGGTGTTTAGCATCAGAGCGAGGTAGGTCATCTATCCTACTTTGTATTTTCTGATATAAACTACGAAAGTCTGCATGTGTCTGTGTAGTTTATTGCTAGATACTCTTATAGGACTAGAGAGATCATTTTTGTCTATAGAAGGGATTGTCTACACAACAACACGTATGTCCTTTATCTTCAATTTTTTTTTAATTTTAATTTTAATTTTTTTATTATTATTATTATTATTTTTTTTTATTTCATTAGGTAGAATTTGAATGTGACTCTTAAGACAATTGATTTCCTTGTCTTTGTCAAATAAAACTTTATCAAATGTTTTATTGAGGTCATAATTTTTGTTAAGATTATTGCTCCTTTCTTGATATTTTATGCTAGTATTCTAAGCTATTCCTTACTGTAGTGAGACCCAATTTATAAATTAGTAATTCTATCTTTTCATTGTGATGCTTTATATATTTTGATTCAAGTGCCATTGATTCTTTTATTTTGTTATTTTGTACACATAGTTTTTACTAGTTGCAATTTCATTTGATGTCTTCATCATGGAAAATACTTATTTTTCTATCTTCTATGATATTAAGTGGATGCATTATTGATTTTCTATGATATTGGTTTCTAGGATAGAATCTTAAATCACTGACGCTACCAAGCCAAGTATCACAACAAGTCTACTTTGCATAATGGAATATACACAACAGTAAATCTACTAGTGCACAAATATAGACAACTTTTACAATTTTCAACCCAGCTTCATTATATTGATCAAACTGAATAATACAATAATCTAGGGCTCCCATACTAGGGATAATGGCCCTCAAATATCCACTAGTAGAAGAATACAAAACTGGGGCTTGGTCTCAATCCATCGATAACCAATCTACTCTCAACAAGATACTCTGGCCATCTGGCTAATGTAGCATGCAATCACAACTCCTCTTGGTAGTACCCTGTACCTATCTCATCCTTTGGCTTCCGATTTACAACATTACCTCTATCAACAATCGAAGTCCATTTGGCCTTTGAACCTTAGCTATTCTTTCGTTGACCATTTTTCCATCAATGCATCAACACATCGAGACTCCTATTGAGTTGGTCACAACTCTATTTGTGAACAACTCTCATTTGCCCACTGTTGATCCTTAGCTACTTAGGGACTTCAACCCACTATAGTCTTCCTATGCTACTCCAATGAAGACTAACATAGGGCACATATGGATACCACCTATCGCTACTAGAAGTCCTTCTTCAACAATGAACATGGGTTAGGATGATTTCCCATCTTCTGTTGTAGATGTTTTCCACACACAAGTCTAGGGCTACTTAAACTGCTTCTGGTTGATCAGACCCTTGAGCTCAACAAATTCCACTCTAGCAACCACCTAATTCCATGAAGATGGTGCACACTGGGCTCCAACTTGAGCACTATCGCCCTACCCTCCAACATACCATAGATGCCCAATCCACTGTCCACACTTGGTCCACTCCCATGGTGCCCTCCAATAGACCACGAGTGGCCAACCCTTGCTGTAGCATCTACACTCTGGTTAGGGCATCCTCACACTAGGATCACCCTTCCTCTTTTCTACTAATAGACTCCTCAAACTGTCCTCTTCTAGGACACCCATCCACTTGCAAATCACATCAACTGAAGAGGACAAACATACCTTGTTCTACAACCTTCTATTGCTTCTCTTGGCATAAGTTGTTACTGATGTAATCTTCTCCTTAGGATGTCCATAACTTTCCAACCTGGACTTGACATCCACTAGCACCTAACTCAACATATACACATCATACCTCTGCATGTTCTAAGGGCTTGTGTCACTACTGCAAGTCTAGTGCTTTGGTTAGGGCTGTTGAAAAACTACAACTACACTACTTTTCTCCACTCAAACCTCTTCTACAACTGGGACCTCCTTCTTCCAACTTCTATCCACAATTCCTTGCTGATGTTGCCTAATTCTAGTCCCAAACAAGCCCTACGCATACCGTGTTTCAAGGAGATAGGCCCAACATTTCGCCTCTCAGCCTTTTGACCCCTTGATTAGGTAAATCTAGGCACGCGACCCACAAAAATTAGCCTCCCAGGGTTGCGACCTCCATATAGAAGAGAGAATCCACCTAAATCATGCCAAAAACTACATCAAAACTACTCCTTAAGCGTGCTGCTGCCTCTACCGCAATTTGATCCCTAGAAGAGACATGGACAAACCTAAAATAGTCCCAAAAACTCCCATGCACTTGTCTCCTCTCTTGTACGGCTGCCTCAGGTGTGTCTTTTATCAGAGATGCTCTTTTAGATGAGGAGAAATGCCTCTCATCTCTCCTATATTTATACCAAATCATGTGGTGTCAACAAACATAACTTGTGTCAATCTAACACATCAAGTTGACCTCCTTTAGGTGCCACATTAATCCACAACTACAACAAAAGATTCATATAGCAAGTTTTAGAACTTGGATTTGAGTTATTTTCGATGCTCCTAGTTAATCTTGAAGTCCTCTATCACCTCAAATCATCACATGTCGAAAAATCCTCATGGAATCACACCCATATGCTCGGGTGCAAATCCCATATGCTTGGGTTTCACACCCACAAACCATACTTGTGTGCCAACTGCTCCACAACCCTCAAGCCCTAAAGATCCCAAATCTCCATAGGGATGCTCCCTTTGAAGCTAGACTCCCTCTGAGCCTACAAGATATCCACTGGCTCAGTCCTGCAAGCACTCATCCTCCTGGATCCAATATAACACGTGCAAATCCCTCCAAGCTTAGATTTGCAACATCACGATTCAATGAAGACTCTAGCCTACCAATCTGTAGTCCATCACATGAAGCAATCTCTATCATACTAATCTCGCCCATGCCAAATCAATCCTCACACTATCTCAACCATCTATGAGAAGTCATAGGAAGTCTATGATCAACAATATGTACTACAACAAACTATGTTCCCCAGACTCTCCACCAATCCACTAGAACTCCCAACTAATCTCACTGCTAGGCTAGTTAAGATCACATCTCCATGTCTTTAGATGAACCCTTTGCTCCATGATCTAGACAACCACAACTCCCTCTGAGTTGCTTCACTGTGCACACTCTGATTCATTGTCCCTCAAAGTAACTCAAACATGCTCTGATACCATGTTGAATTTCCACGATACTGGTGGCTAGGGTATAATCTTAAATCATTGATGCTACCAAACCAAGTATCACAACAATTCTAGTTTTCACAATGGAATATAAACAACAGTGAATCTACTAGTGCACAAAAAATAGAAAATGTTTTACAATTTTCAACCCAACTTCATTATATTAATCAAAATGAATAATACAATAGTCTATGGCTCCCATACCAGGGATAATGGCCCTCAAATATCCACTAGTACATGATATCCACTAGTACAAGAATACAAAACTGGGGCTTCGTGTCAATCCATCAACAACCAATCTACCCTCAAAAAGATACTTTGACTATTTGGCTAATGTAGCATGCAATCACAACTCCTCTTGGTCATACCCTATGCCTGCCCGGTCCTTCGACTCCTGATCTACAACACTGCTGCTATCAATGATCCAAGTCCATCTGGCTAATGAACCTCGACTACTCTCTTATTGACCGTTCGTCCATCAACACATGAACACATCGAGACACTCGTTGAGTTGTTCACAACTCTTTGTGAACAACTCTCATCTTTCCACTGCTCCTCCTTAACTACTTAGGTACTTCAACCCACTATAGTCTTCTTACAGTGCTCCAATGAATACTAACATAGGGCATGAAGGGCTTCCACCTATCACTGCTACAAGTCCTTTTCCAACAATGAAAACATGTTAGGAGGACTCCCCATCTTCTGCTGTAGATGTCCTTCTCCACACACAAGTCTAGGGCTACTCAAAATGCCCTTTGTTGATTAGAGCCTTGAACTCAACAACTGTCACTCTAGCAACCACATAAGTTCATGAATATGGTGCACACTAGGGTCCAACTTGGGCACTATCACGCTACCCTCCAACAGACCATAAATTCCCAATCCACTATCCACGCTTGGTCCACTCTCACGCTGTCGTCCAATAGACCATGAGTGACCAATCATTTCTGTAGCATCTGCAAATTGGTTAGGGAATCCTCACACTATGATCACCCTTCCTCTTGGCTGCTAACAGACTCCTCAAACTATCCTTTTTTAGGACACCCATCCACCTACAAATCACATCAACTCAAGAGGAAAAACATACCTTTTTCTGCAACCTTCAGCTACTTCTCTTAACATAAGTTGCTGTTGATGTAATATGCTCCTTAGGATGTCCACAACTGTCCAACCTATACTTGACATCCACTAGCACCTAACTCAACATAAACACATCATACCTCTACATGTTCTACGGGTTGGTGTCATTGTTTCAATCTGGGGCTCTAGTTAGGGTTGTTGACAAATTGCAACAACACTTCTTTTCTCCACCCAAACCTCCTCTACAATTGCAAATTCCTTCTTCCAAGTTATGTCCACAATTCCCTATTGATCTGGGCTAATTCTAGCCCCAAACAAGCCCTACGCATACCCCATTTCAAGGAGATAGGCCCAACATTTTTCCTCAACCTTTTGGCCCTTGACTAGGGAAATATAGAACTATGACCCTCCATAATTAGCCTCCCATGGTTGCGGCCTCCATATAGAAGAGAGAATCCAACCAAATCATGCCAAAAACACCATCAAAAATTGATCCAGGTCCGGGTGTGACGAAGGACCCTTCCAAGACCTTTTAATTTCGTGATGTGTTAAAATTTCATTTTAAAAGAACATTAATGAATACATCTGTATGCGGAAGAGAAGAGGAACAAGACAATCATCAAGACATAAAAGCATAAGATGATGGTAACGGAGTTCGTCCAAGAGGGACTACATCTCCGAGCCCCGGTGTCAAGATGGTGTAGGCTACTGCATTAAGTGTTGTCAATAAAGGTGATGTACACAAGAGATGATGTCACGATCATACAAGGAAAAATGGCTGCACATAGGAGTGGCTCTAAGAGATATTCCACAACTTGGAACTCTCAATCAAAAGACTCCTATCAGTATGACACAAAAAAACATGCTTGATGAACATCCCGCCAATATGACATAAAAGGGATTTCAAAAAAAAAACATGCATGACGACAACAAGAGTATCCCAACAACATACAACAAGGGATATCAAAGCATAACATGATGAGTTATGACAAAAAGTACATCATATAGAAGATTCCGCATCAAATCAAGCAAGGAATCATGACAACATATAATAAATAAGATCCTGCCTCAATATCAATCAAGGATCCGTGCAACATAATGTAATAAGAAGAAGTATATAAACAAATCATATACCTCACACCATGGGCCATCTGAAGAAGTGGATGTTCATATCTTTAGAAAAACAATCCACGGTGAATAGTTGTTCACATTGTCGATGCACAGGCAGGGCCGTTACCATTTTGGACTTTGGCTTCCCTTGCATCGTTAATTTTCTAGATTATCGCAATCAGAAACAGAAGCTATCAATGTGCTGAAGCTTGCTCGGCCATCGATCTCACAGCATTGATTTGAAGAGGGAGATTGTTCTGGACTCCTCGGGCTCTGTAGCTCTATGGCTATCTAGCTTTATAACACTTTGGCTATGTCACTGCAGCTCTGCGGCTCTGCCTGACCTTCTGGTTCTTTGGCTATCTTCTCACGCTGCCTCGATCAAACTCTATGCCTCTACGGCTCTTGGCGCTATCGTTTTCCAGCTCTCTGGCACTCAGGCTTCTTTTAGTAAACTTGTGGCATTTTCCAACCATCTCTGTCTATCTGTCCCTCTTGTGCGGCAACTCTCCATCGAGTGCAACCTCCTCATTGAGGTCTCTGACACTTAGGCTCTCTAGCACTCCCCAGCATAGGTTCTCAGGCTCTCTGGCACAGGCTCTTTGGCCCTGTCTCCCTCTGGCACGCAGACTCTCGGGCACTCTGCCTCGCCTCGGCTCTCTGCATTCAGCATTCAGCATTCAGGCTCTCTAGCACTCCCTAGCACAGGTTCTCGGCCTTCTCCCCCTCGGCTCTCTGTTGCCCATCATGTTTTATAACATGTTTGGGACAAAGCCACTTACAAATCGGAGGTCTGTTGTTTAGAAATAGAAGCCATTTGAACAGAAGGCTCGATCGGTGCAACAAAACCACTAAAATGGAATTTTTTTTGTTCAAACTAAAGATACATAGAAAACATTGAAAAATCCAAAAAGCCAGATTTCAAATTTCATCAAATCGGGCTTTATTTGCCTATCGGGTCCGTGCTGATCGCAAATTGCATATCGCTCCGTCAATGGCCCTGCATATCAAGGGATCGCCGATCGCCGATCCGCCGATTCGCCGATCACTGATAAGCAGATTATATCTGGATCATTGATCTATTCCTTGATCAGACGGTCCAGATTACATTGCATGTTGCTATCGCATCGCCCTTTGGTATCGGGATTTCCGATCTCCTGATCGCTGATTTAATCCTAGTCGTTGATTGGTTTCTAATCCGACGACTGAGATTTCATCACATATCGCTATCGTTGTGGCCTAGGGGTTCTGCCTTTGGCATCCGTCGACACTGATCGCCGACGCCAATCATCGATTTGATCGCAGATCGCATGACTTAAGTCTCCGACATCGCCGATTACCTGCCTTTGACTCCGATTAATTAGAGATCGCTGATCGGGGGTTCTAAAAACCCAACCTTAAGTCTACCCTTTGCACTTCTTCCGATGCGATTTTCCTTATAAGGCTTTTAGAGCCATTTTTAGGAGAAAATGCCTTATTTTCAAAGGAACAAAGGCAAACTCTTGTCGTAATAACTTCAGCATCTGGACTCGGATTGGAGTGCCATTCGCACCTCCACGATTAGGACAACAAGATCTATGCTCTGGTCCCGAGTCAACATCATTCTGAGCACTTTGATTTTTGAGCCCTCTTTGTCCCGTGTGTCTCTCTGGAGCCACCTAGATCAATCCTCCCCACCGAGGATCTTTTGGTCCTCCAAAAGCATGAAAAATAATCTGCACTCTCTCTGTACCCTGTTTGCATCACGAGTGTCCTGAAAAGGTCTCGCTTCTATCTCCTTAACCTTTGTTCTTCGGAGCCTTAAGCGACGAATCGACACCTGCTACCTCTGCATCCTGTAGTACATTGTTTTGCAAATTACATGCTTTGAATGACATGACCAACTAAATACCCAAACTTGCCACGAGTTTATAACACATACTCGGTGGTCAAGTTTACAACAAGATGGACGTAATACTCTAGCTATGACAACAAGGCCAACATATCATGGTTGCTTCAAAAAGTGATGGAAAACACATCATCACTGCAACACATGATTTACATACATAAGGCCAAACACTATTGTTTCGACAAGTGATGGAAACATAACATCGCTTTTAAAGTTTTAACATGCAACTCAAAATACGACTCAAAACATGACCAAACATCATTGTTGTTAACCAAGTGATGGGAACACATCATCATGTTTACACTTTAAAATGCAAAAAATGATTTTCAAAAGAATCACCATGAAATGACAACATGTCAAAAAAACCATTTTTCACTTATTAATGTGAATGGGTCACCTCCTTGAGGTGGTTTTGCTTGTCGAACGACTGCTCTTCCTGTTTCATGCACCGACGCTTTGTCTTTAGGGCGTTGCTCTAGATGGAGCCTCCAACAAGTGGCCCTTTGATGGCCATTTCTGTCGCAATGACTGCAGTAGGTTTTCTTCCTCCATATCTACTTAACCTGTTTCTTTTCATGCTGTTGAGAGGGTCTTTCATGCCTCATGAGTGCTACCATTCTTTTCCAACACTTGAAAAGGTATGGTTAGGTAAACCAAAAAAGGTATGTATTTTATGATGCCTTGATCTTGGTGTGTTATTAACAACATGATCATAATCAAAATGAACATTCGAAGATTGAAAATGGCTATACCTTCCTTTGCTGTCTTTGATGTCAGTATGGTGATGAGAGCTTGCCTCAGCTCTCTCCCTGCAATGGGTATTGCCATGGGACGATGGAGATGTTTTCCCATCATTCTATTTTCTCGACGATGTCTTGGATGAATCTAAAACCTTCGAGCACTCTCCTTTAGTGTATCTCGAGCCTACAAATGGATGTTCGTGCACAACCTCCAAAGGTGGAGTTATGCCTTGGTTATTAGCACCAAGTTCTTCTTTCTCCTCATGCCTCATCCTTGTAAGGTGCCTCATGTTTGTCCCTATAATGGGGATCTCCAAATCTCCAACAGACATCATACTATGAGAAGATGAAATCGAAAGGAAATCAACATCTTTTACCTTCTCTTTTGATTTGGAAAGAACTGATGAGGGTTGCTCATCATCCATTGTTGGTGGTTTGCTAACTGTCTCAGCATATTCCCCAACTTCTTTCCTGACATACCCAAGTCCTGCCTGACGGGGTAATTCCTCTACTTTGATGGGGTTGACAATGCCTTGGCCATTAACGCCCAAGACTTTTCCTTCATACCCCATTCTCTTCAACAGTTTGGAGCCAATTCCTGTGGTATGATTTTCAAACACAATGAAATCATCATCAGGAAACATACATGAAGATGGAGAACTACTTTTTACCTCACATGGGTCTCGCTGCAGCTTTTCCAAGGCCTCGTCCTTTGCTTGCAACTGTCATAGCAAACTTTGTTTTTCCTCTTTCTCTTCATGTAGGTGCATCTTCAATTCATCATTTTCTGTTTGAAGATTATGTTTGTTTTGCTTCAGTTCTTCCATGGCCTCTTCTGTGGCTTGCAACTGAAGCTGCAATCGCTCCTTTTCCTCTGTCTCTTTCTGTAGAGTTTCATACATGATTTCCACTTTCTTGGAAATGTTAAGCATGGTCTCATACATCTCTCTTTCCTCCTCTGTCATTGTTCACACTGCAATTCACATCAATGCAAAGACCACTCTGATACCACTTGATCCAGGTCCGAGTGTGACGAAGGACCCTTCCAAGACCTTTTACTTTCGTGATGTGTTAAAATTTCATTTTAAAAGAACATTAATGAATACATCTGTATGCGGAAAAGAAGAGGAACAAGACAATCATCAACACATAAAAGCATAAGACGTTGATAATGGAGTTCGTCGAGGAGGGACTACGTCTTCGGGCCCCGGTGTCAAGATGGTGTAGGCTGCTGCATTAAGCGCTCTCAATAAAGGTGATGTACACAAGAGATGATTTCGCGATCATACAAGGAAAAATGCCCTCATGCAGTAGTGGCACTAAGAGATATTCCACAACTTGGAACTCTCAATCAAAAGACTCCTATTAGTATGACACAAAAAAAACATGCATGATGAACATCCCACCAATATGGCATAAAAGGGATTTCAAAAACAAAACATGCATGACGACCAAAAGAGTATCCCAACAACATATAACAAGGGATCTCAAAGCATAACATGATGAGTTATGACAACAAGTACATCATATAAAAGATTCTGCATCAAATCAAGCAAGGAATCATGACAACATATAATAAATAAGATCCTGCCTCAATATCAATCAAGGATCCGTGCAACATAATGTAATAAGAAGTATATAAAAAAAATCATATACCTCACACCACGGGCCATCTGAAGAAGTGGATGTTCATATCTTTAGAAAAACAATCCACGGTGAATAGTTGTTCACATTGTCAATGCGCAGGAAAGGCTGTTACCATTCTAGAATTTGGCTTCCCTTGCATCGTTAATTTTCTGGCTTATCGCAATCAGAAACAGAAGCTATCAATGTGCTGAAGCTTGCTCAGCCATCGATCTCACAACATCGATTTGAAGAGGGAGAATGTTCTGGACTCCTCGGGCTCTATAGCTCTCTGACTATCTGGCTTTATAGCGCTTTGGCTATGTCACTACAGCTCTGTAGCTCTGCCTGACCTTCTAGTTCTTTGGCTATCTTCTCGCATTGCCTCGATCAAGCTCGGTGGCTCTACAGCTCTTGGCACTCTCGTTTTCCAGCTTTCTGGCACTCAAGCTTCTCTGAGTAAACCTGTGGCACTATCCAACCATCTCTGTCTATTTGGCCCTCTTGTGCTGCAACTCTCCATCGGGCAACCTCCTCATTGAGGTCTCTGACACTCAGGCTCTCTAGCACTCCCCAACACAGGTTCTCGGGCTCTCTGGCACAGGCTCTCTGGCCCTGTCTCCCTCTGGCATGGAGGCTCTCAGGCACTCTGCCTTGCCTCCACTCTTTGCATTCAGCATTCGGCATTCAACATTTAGCATTCAAGTTCTCTAGCACTCCCCAGCAGAGGTTCTTGACCTTCTCCCCCTCGGCTCTCTGTCGCCCATCGTGTTTTATAACACGTTTGGGAAAAGCCACCTACAAATCAGAGGTCTGTTGTTTAGAAATAGAAGCTGTTTGAGCAAAAGGCTCGGCCGGCGCAACAAAACCACTAAAATGGCATTTTTCGTTCAAACTAAAAATACACAGAAAACATTGAAAAATCTGAAAAACCGCTTCAAATTTCATCAAATCGGGCTTTATTTGCCTATCAGGTCTGCACTGATAGCAAATCGCATATCACTTTGTCAATGGCCCAGCATATCAGGGGATTTCCGATCACTGATCGCCGATCCACCAATCCGCCGATCGTTGATAAGCCGATTAGATCTGGACCGTTGATCTGTTCGTTGATCGGATGGTCCAGATTGCATCGCATGTTGCTACCACATCGCACCTTGGTATCGGGATCATCGATCTCCTGATCGCCGATTTAATCCTGGCCATTGATCTGTTTTTGATCCAACGGCTGAGATTGCATCGCATATCGCTATTGCTATGGCCCGGGGGTTCTGCCTTTGGTATCCGCTGACGCCGATTGCCAATGCCGATGACCGTTGTCGATTGCCGATCGCATGACTTAAGTCTCCGACATCATCGATTGCCTGCCCTCGGCTCCAATTAATCAGAGATCACTGATCGGGGGTTCTAAAAGCCCAGCCTTAAGTCTGCCCTTTGCACTTCTTCTGATGCGATTTTCCTTATAAGGCTTTTAGAGCCATTTTTAGGAGAAAATGCCTTATTTTCAAAGGAACAAAGGAAAACTCTTTTCGCGATAACTTCAACATACAGACTCGGATTGGAGTGTCGTTTGCACCTCCACGATCAGGACAATGAGATCTACGCTCTAGTCTTGGGTCGACATCATTCCGAGAACTTTGATTTTTGAGCCCTCTTTGTCCTGTGTGTCTCTCTGGAGCCACCTGGATCAAAACTACTCCTTAATCATGCAATTGCATCTGCTGCAATTTTGTCCCTAGAAGAGACAAGGACAGACCTAAAACAATCCCAAAAAATCCCATGCATTTGTCTCCTCTCTTACTGCAACTGCCTTAGGTGTGTCTTCTATGAGAGATTCTCTTTTGGATGAGGAGAATTGCCTCTCATCTCTCCTATATTTATACCAAATCATGTTGTGTCAACAAACATAACTTGTGGCAATATAACACATCAAGTCAACCACCTTTAGGTGCCACATTAACCCACAACTATAATAAAAAATTCTTATCTCAAGTTCCAGAGCTCGGATTTGAGTGATTTTTAATGCTCTCGGCTACTCTTGAAGTCCTCTATTACCTCAAATCATCACATGTCCAAAACGCCTCATGGAATCACACCCATATGCTTAAGTGCAAAGTCCACATGCTTGGGTTTCACATCCACAAGCCATACTTGTGTGCCAACTCCTCCACAACCCTCAAGCCTAGGGTTTGGAGTACCTCCCAAGCTGCAAATCTCAACATGCACAAAGTGTGAGGGTCCCATGAAAATAATGTTAGTCTTATTCTAGAAATTTTCACTTATTTATCTAATTCTACTGAGTCTAATCTTGCATGCACTTGATAATTCTTAATAAATGACTTTTGAATGCTAGAAATTTTCACTTGATTGTCTAATTCCACATAGTCTAATTTTACATGGAGTCAATTGTGAAGTTTTCAATTCTATTGTAGTTACTGGTTATTATTCTCCTATCTATTTATATTATTTTTCTTCGATAAAATACTTGTAGAAAATATTGAATTAAACACTATTGCAATTTCAAAGATAAATAATTAACCATAGGAACTTAGAAAATTATGCACACACCCAAATAATGGACACCAATATTTTTGGACAATTGTTCCTGGAAAAAGTCCAGTGTGGGGAAAACTAGTTCCACAAATGAGTTATTTTATTATTCTTCAACAAATCTATGATGGAGAAATTACAAAATCATTTTCCGTAAAATAGAAAACATCCAAAAAATTATACTGATCACTTCTGAAAGTCACCATGACCCCTTGAAAGCAATTCATTCCTCCTAATCAAATTCGACCTCCCTCTAAAGATCGATATGCCTAACATGTGCTGCCTGATAGATAAACTCAACCCTCTTGGAAACTCACACTAGCTGGGAAAATCAACTCGGCCTCCACTAGAAAATCTGACTTCCACTGACAAATCAATCTCCTGTGCAAATCAATCTCTCTTGAGATTTCTCCTTGCTCTGAAAATTTTCCTTCTCTGAGAAATTTGTATTGTCTGCTAGGGTAATTCACACCCCTACCCGAAGCAACTCGCACTACTAGAAAATCAACCTTTCTCTACAGAAAAATCGATCTCCAACTCTCTCTGCTGATTTCTTTGTGCCCTTGCTATCACTGCAAATTTGTGTCTCAATGTGTTCTCCAAATTCCCATCGACTTCCTCTTATAATCTCTCATTGCTGAATTAGAGGCCATGATCTAATCTCAGTCAATGACTAAGATAATATTGACCTCATCAAGTGAATTTTACGGAAGTCTTTAGAGGAAAATTGATTTACCCCAATTAATACCGATTAATTAAGTTTATTTCCTTAAACTTAGGAAAATTAAGTATCTTATTAATTAAATATAAGTAAGGCCTTTTCTTGTAAAACATTTTCTGGGTATTTGAGAAAATGCGTTCCGTAGCCTCATAGAAACCATCTGAGACTACAACACTTGTTAGAGTTACACAACTAACATCAATAACCTTGAATAAATGACTTAATTAAATTTAATATCTTAATATTTGGATAACAAAATTTCTTAGAGCCCAACCCTCTCTATCTCTCTCTCTGTTAAAATTACGAAATTGCGGTCAAATTCTACTTTGGACAGCTCATATGATGAAGATAATAATTTCAATATATTCATCTTTTGGAGAGGACCAAAATCGACATAAACATAACCTTATTTGGACAAGTAGAAGCTGGTTTTTGAATTTATTTATTTACTCATGTATATTGGTATAGGTCGGCCCTAAGCACATGTACAATTGGACAAGTCGGCCTCCACATTAAGTGGACCCTCATGGAAGCCTATATATAGAAGAGACTTCAAGCTCATTTGGACACAATCATCAAGCACTCTCTTCTCTCTTCTATTGTTTGGTTCACACAGGTTTCACAGAGGAAATCTTGCGCAACGGGTCCAAAACTACAGGGTCGAATCTCACACGTGTTTAGGGTTTTTGAGTCTCGGACGCACACCCATAACTAAGGAGTTTTATCCACGGACGCTAGCACTGTATGGTCAAGTGAGCATCCAGGAAGTCTCGGATGTTCGCACACAACGTCTAAGGGAGCATTCAGGAGGCTAGGGTTTCCACAGTTCAGTTTGGTCCCCAGACGAACACATCCAGTTCTCCAGAGAGCGTCAAGATTAGTGTTAGATCCACACAGTGTCTCATCATGTGTCCATGACCAAAATATGAAGTATCAGTATTCTGAAGACTCCGTTCAGTGACAACCATATTCAACAGTTGACTAGAGTTAGAGTGCTCAGAATCAGGGTTTTGAGTACAAGCATGTTTAGGGTCATGTCATGGATGTTCTAGTTGATTTGTTGCATTGATGAAGATATGGATTATTGTACTCCTTTTTGTTGAATCATTTGATGACGATCTAAGAAGAAGAAGAATTTGCAAGGGTTTTTCCCTTGTCTCCGACTAATTCTAGTGTCTCTATGTGTGCATGGTTTTCTTCTATTATTCCTTTATATTCCACTACATTGATGATGATGATATTGTTCTTTCTATATAGTTTCATATGCTTATGAATAATGATGTAAATCTAAATAATGTTATAATGTTGTGGGGTGAACTTAATGTGTTAATGAAGAAATGCAATTACCAAAGAAAAGAACAATGTAGCCCTATGGAAAATTAACATGGGATCAGAGCTGGGCTGAAGCAAATCCACAGAGATCACATTGATGATGACACCTTTAATGGAAGCTAGAAGAGGATGGTGGAGACCTAAATGAATTCTAGGGTTTGAAAAAAACCCTAGGCAACTTGATTATTAAGATTAGGGTTTGAGAGAAAAACCCTGGTTTATGGAAACGATATGAGATATGAAACCTAGTATGGTCAATGTGAAGATACTCAAGCACTTGTGAAAGATTTGATGAAGCCCTAGATGGGATAATCCATAGTAGGCCTGGTTGGTTAATTGAAGGAAAAATTGTTATGTGGACAATGGACATTAATGGCTCTTGAAGGTTGGTTCAAGAGGGAGAGGATCACCTCTCATTGAAGATAAGCATCTCTTGACTTATGATGCTTCTTAGTTTTGTTTAGACTTATGGATCTAATTGCTATGTTTATTGTTTATACTTCCTACATATGCATTTGAGTATATGGATGTTTCTAACCTACTTGATGAGATGTTATGAGTGGCTCCTTCTTGAGGATCATTTGAAATGAAAAAATGATGGATAGAACTGGAAAATGTAAAGAGGCACTATATGAACATGTGACACAAGCTGCCTATGCCTAATGAGAAGGTGCACAAGTATGTGAATACCACAAGGTATGCATGTTATGTTGTATTTTAGTTGTAACATTGGATGGCTAGGTAAGCTCTTAGGTATGATGATAACGTCTCTTTCTTTAATAGCTCATACATGCATGTGAAAGTGATTTGGATTCATGATTCTTATGATAAAATGGTTCACTTGATATTGTACAAGTATCTTACATGATGAACTTCTTAGCCACTTAACATTGGTTCTTGATACATTGATATACTTGATGATTTGGCTAACATCTATTTATTGGATATATTGATCCTATAAAGAAGGCTAGCACCTTGACTCTAGTAGATGATACTCTTGATATTTTTCATACACAAGACATGATGGATTTCACATAGAAGGTTAGCTCATTAAATGATACTATTGATAATGCTTGTGATAAGCATGATGAAAGCTAATGGAAAGAGATATTGACACGCTTGTTGTTTTGGTAAAGATTTATTGAATGACCTTACTTGATCCTATTGATAATGATAAGCATGGTAACCATATGATAGAGTTATAAATATGAGATTGATATTCTGTGATTATGTCTTGATGGAATCTGGTAAAATTGAATTCCCTAGATGGAGTGACTCGATAGAAAAGTGTTATTATGTTCATGATATGATGTCAAATATGTCTGCTACCTTGACCTTTCAAGTCTAACCCGTGATAAAATATTGATGTCATGATGTTGATGACCATGATAGATATATGTTTATGCTCTAACAAATATGCTGTTGCATGACTCTAGTAGAGATAGGTTGATGACATGAATGAAGATGAATGAAGTAGATTCCTAGTCAGAGGGATAATATCTTCTCAAGATTCTTACTCACATTACTATTTGCATTTTGTAATGGTGAAGTATGATTTATGTGCATCTGACATTATTGAACTGCAACAAAGTCTCAGATCTGAAGCTCGTACAAAAAATAGGGTTTCTGGTCCGGTTGTAGGCACAAAACCGAGATATTTCATCCCTAGACACATGCATGCTAAGGCCATGGTAGCGTCTAGGAAGCTAAAGATGCTCCCATGCTAACGTCAAGGGGGCGTCTAGGGGTTTGAGTTCAGTTGACCATCATCCAAAGTTTTCTGAAGCTGTTTGAACTCAGAATCAAGGTGTCTCTGACATATTCTGCCACTGTAAATTGATTTCTGTAGTTGTTGGGTTAAATTGTTGATCATAGAAAAATGAAGTATTGTGCATGAAATTAGATGTTCACATGGAAGATTTCAATACTATAGATGTGTTGCAGATAATAGTAAGTTCTGAAAGTAGGAAAAGCTTGAATTTTTTCCATAATAAGAACATGAAGACTAAATTTGTGTTTACAAGTGACCTGGACATACATATAGATATGCCATTATGTTTGAAGTTTGTGCTACAAGAGTTTGACATGATTTGGTTGATTGATATAGATGAGCAATGTTTGGAGTTTTGACATGATGCTTGACAATGACTTAGAACTCTGACTTGATATTGAGATATGTTTTTGGACTATAGATCTCTCTACAATAGAAAATTTGGTTTTGATCTAATGTATATTGATTTGATTTGACGATCGTTGATTTTCCTTGATATCAATGTTATGTGGTCATAGTGACCTTCAATGACTTATGTGGGTATTCAAAAAATGGTTTTGTATTGGCCTCCTTGTTCCTAGCACAATGGTTGAAGTATTGATAATTGTGATTCAGTATGAAGATGAAACTTGCATATGCCTTTGTATCTAGTGACATAAATGACTTGTATTATGATTATGAGAATGACTTGATGAAGTTTGGATTGGTATTGCATGATATATGACAACTTTTTGGCATGATAATAAATGAAGTCAAGACTTGATATGAGCTCTACCTGTCACCTAGTTGAAAGAATTGATACTGTGATATTGATGAATTTGATAATAGTTTTGATCTGGCTTCTAAACTTTGATGAGTTGACTTTGTTGATGTGATGGTACAACATTTATTTATGTAAGGCTGATTATGTTGGCTTAGTAAGGCATTATGCTTGCAGAAAACATTGCATGAAGCAAGCTCCCATAATAGTTTTGATCTGGCTTCTAAAATTTGATGAGCCGACTTTGTTGATGTGATGGTACAACATTTATTTATGGAAGACTTATTGTGTTGGCTTAGTAAGGCATTATGCTTGTAGAAAACATTGCATGAAGCAATCTCCCATAATAGTTTTGATCTGGCTTCTAAAATTTGATGAGCTAACTTTGTTGATGTGATGGTACAACATTTATTTATGTAAGACTGATTATGTTGGCTTAGTAAAGAATTATGCTTGCAGAGAAACATTGCATGAAGCAAGCTCCCCGATCCAGATATGTCCATATTTGACAGTTATTTGATGATGTCAGGATGATGAGTTCCAAGGTATGGCTTTGATTTTGATTATGATGGTCTATTCTTGACAGGTGATAAGACTATGATGATCTAATTAAGAGGAATATGGCTTCTAAATCTCGGAATGATGTATCATGGAACAATGAATCAATTTATGGAATTTAGGAAAGAAATTATATATTGCAAACTATCGATTTTTTTTTTTGAATAATGGAAATGCAAAACCTTAGATACTCCGATTGAATTATAAGATGTTGTGAAGAGATACTATTAAACTTGACTTGGAAACTGTCAGTTGATTGAAGCATTGATGTTCCATTTTTGAACATCCGTCCGTATATATGATGTGCATAGAACTTGAATAAATTCATGATTGAGCCCCTTCATTCACATAGAGTTTCCATCGAGCATCCTTTGAAATATTTGCATGAGATGTTCTATTTTTTGAGTCTGAGATATTTCTCGTATGATATGTGACGACATGTATGTATTGTTGATATTTGAGATTATTGTTGATGAACACATCTGGATGTTGATTTAGTATGAGATTTTCCATGATATCTTGGATGAGAGTTTCATAACATGACCGGGGATGAGTATGATGTTGCTAGAATGGCTAGCTATGAGGCAGGATGAATAAGCTCCTTAGAGAGCTGTCTGAGCATGACCTGGATATGACATGGACACATTGTGATGACAAACAATGGGATACTATTGGCAGAGAATCCCATATTCATATAGTTGAAATGCTTTCAGTGAACCAATATAGGTATTCAAGACAAGCTTAGGCTTGTGATTGGCACCTCCATGAGAGGGAGGATGATTATGGTATCCTTTTGTGATTTATATGATTATTTATGTTCTAACATGATATTTTATTTGATTTCCTATATGAACATGAAACAACGACTATTGAGATAAGCAAATACCAGATTTGAGTATGATGAGAGCAGTGCTGATCGAGGAAATTGAGTCAACTCTTTCTCCCTGTTTGAGCTCCCAGGGTGAGGAATTGAGATAGAGGGATCCTAGGGTTGAGACAACTCTTCACAATAGGGTATGACCCCTATTATTTACCCATAGGGTTGGAGATGATGCTCCCCTATCTTCATAGTGTTGGAAATACTGGGGGGGGTGAATCAGTATTTATTTTCAACTGTTATTTTACCAGTTAAAACATTTATATTCAGAACACAAGATGAAAAACAAGAATAAATTATTTTATTAATATAATCTTTTCAATAAAATAGATACAAGTATATATGATTCCAATTTGTTGTCAAGCACCAACTTGGACTTTTGTGAGGCTCCAACCTCCAGAGCACCAACTCTTTTTTGTCAAGGCACCAACCTTGGACTTAGGAGCACCAACTCCCAGGACACCAATCCTTCCAGTTCTGAGGCACCAACATTGGATATAGGAGCACCAAATCCAAGGACACCAATCCTTCCAACTTCTGAGGCACCAATCCCAAGGACACCAATCCTTCCAATTCTGAGGCTCCAACCCCAAGGGATGCTACCCAATCTTGTCAAGGCATGTTTGAGAGTGATTCTCTACTCCCAAAACTCTTCTTTACTAAATTATATCTGTTTACAGCTTCACTGTAGTCTCCATGCTACAACATCAATGGAAACCAGTCTTCATATGAAGAAGTCTTTATAACTCTTCATATTGTCCACATAGAGTCTGCAAAAGTTATCTCATGGTGATATCAAATAGCCATCATGATCTCTAATAATGTCTCCACATAGCTTTAGTGAGTCTACTGTTAGCTGCACTAAGCTCTGCACAAGAACCAACTCTCTGTTTCAAGCCTCTATTCTCACTGTCATGGCAAATACTTCCAGCGTGACTACTGCGCACTATTCTTACTATTGCAATCTCTTACTTCCCAGAAATACATTCACATATGCTTCAATACTAGTGTTGGCTACTGTTCCCTTCAAGCGATATCAAATGAAACTTTATTTATTATATCACAGAATTGTTCTTTAGTATGCATTATGTACCTGATTAATTCATCACAGGTCTGAGTCTTTCACAGGGTAACACGATCAACAGAGTTTCTCGTCCTTTGACTACCTCCTGTCCGGCTGGACCTTCGTCTTCCTTCTGTCCTGCTAGACCTTCAGCCTCTTTCTATCCTGCTGGACCGTCGGCTTCCTTCTTTCTTCCAGTTCGCCAACAACAACTGCATAAAGACAATTCTTTGTTTTCTTATCTTGATACGCTTGACCTTTGGCTTCCCTTTCACTCACTTGAGCTTCGGCTTCCTCAATGCTTACTCAACCTTCTGGCTTCCCTCCTCCGGTCACTTTAGCTTCCTCTGCACTCGCTTGACCATCTATGCTCGCTTGACACTTCGACTTCCCGATCCATGGATTCCTCTATCTATTCGAGTGTTCCAATACTCACAGGACACGTTCAGGAGGAAGAGAGGCCGAAATACAAAGAAATGTTGCTTATTAAAAAATATCAGAGAGGTCCTTTTTCCTTTAATAATATTCATACATTAGACTTCATTATTTACGGAGGATTTAATTGGAGAGACTGTACCAACGGGGAGGTCCCACATGCCACATCACAATCGCAGTCGCAATTGACCATTTGACATCCCTTAGAGACTAGCGATACATTGTATGCGATATTACATTTAGTCATGTTAAATGGTGCATTCAGGTCCGTAATATATATCGCAATCGGCAGTCTGCTAGTGTCAATTCTTTTGAACATTACAATTCAACGGATGCGATATTTCAATAGGTCGTATTATAATGTTGTAGCGGGTCCGCATACATATCGCAATTGGTGGTTCGGGGGTGACAAACCTTTACAACTTGTGCTATGAGAGCTCCAATAGGCAGATGCGATATAACAATAGAGCAGTTTATAATGGTGCAGTGGGTCCGTATACATATCGCATCTATATATTATATGCTCTTCTACTCTTTGCTATAACCTGTTCGGGTCCGTGTATTATCGCAATCGGCACTTTCAATGTGGCAAGGCTTTACAAGAGTCTTGCGATATGGTGAATGCAATAATATATTAAATCATATTGCAATGGTGTAGTCGGGTCTGCAACTGTATATCACAGTCGGGGGTTTCAATGTGGTACTTAATAGAACCCGCCAATGTGATTTCTCCGATATATATATATATATATATATATATATATAACCTTCCCACTCTATAACATTGGTTATATAGAATTTAACCACATGAAATCCTTATATCCGCGCTATTTCTATTATAATGTTTATATAATAGAAATACACAATAATCATGTGTAACTTACCTTTTCTGCCTTTTTACAGCCTTTGCACATTTTCCAATGTTTGCCTTTATCAGATCAATCCTCCACCATAGATATTACCATCCCATCCGACAGTTGATATTACACCCAACCAACAAAGCTGCTCAGTGATCCTGCACCGTAGATCACAACCGCATTTGATCCAACGCTCGAAAACTATATCGGGTGAGCTACATGCATGAGGATTACCCACCCAATAAAGCGGTTTCCTCTCTCCTATGACATGCGACGTGTCAATTGCTTAATGGAATCAGGTGACTCCCTCCTATTACCACTCACCGCTTATTCTCAACCCGACAAACCATTTCTGCTTATAAACTTGCCTTTCTCTTTGACTAACGCTCGAGCTATTTAGCACCTGATGACCGTAGATCTTCGACCATTGACGACTGCGACGGCTCCTCCAATTTCCTCATCCGCTAATACTTAAATTAATATCCATCGTTCATTTCTTTGAATTTACACTGCGCGACTTAATCCTGGCCGCTCATTACAAACAATCTCGTCCGTTGATATCCAAGATCCAACGGTTCATGTGCATTCAATCTTCATCTTCAAAGACCCATTATGATTCCTCTGTCTCTTCTTCTCCTCTCTGTGTTTCATGGAATTTTGCCTGCACACAACATCTAATGACCTCTTTGCTTCTAATGACCTCTTCCTCTTACACTTTCGCTTCGTGATGGCTTCCGATAACCTGTTTCCGATGAACTCTTCCGATATGCTTCTCTTGATAGCTCCTGTGACTTTCGATATTCTCTGCTATGATATTCTACAATACGCATGGCTTGGCTGGCTTGGCTTTCCTCTGGCTTCTCCTCATGGCTTTTCTCCTTGGCTTCTTGCTCCTGTTTCTTCACAGATCTGCTCTACTTCTCCTTGGCTTCATATCATCATTTAGTATCCTAGAATATTGCCATATTGACAAACTCCTGTTGCTTCATGGATCTGCTCTACTTGGCTTCACATCATTGTTTACTGTCCAGAATATTTCCATATTGACATCAATGACAGCCTAGATTAATACATAGGGTTGGAGAATGTTGCTCCCCTATCTGGTCTTTGCAAAGTATACCCCAGTTGGCATCATACCCACAAACAGGGCTTATCGGGAATACCACTCCTCATTTGGCCAATGGGTTGAGAGTGTACTTGGGGTGTACAACACAAGTTGATTATGATGCAGGTGTTATACCACATGACTATTAAGGGTCATCGATGGGAAGATCGGTAAGAAATAAGATGGGTTGAGATAACCCTATGCGGTTTCGGGTTGAGATTGAACTCCCTGATGTGATCCCAGGGCCAAGATGTGCTTCCCTATGTGTTTGGATATCCTATTGCTCGATATGGGGTTGTAGATGTACAACTCCCCCATGAGATTCTAGGTCGAGATGTGCTCCCCGATTTGGTTCCAGGTTGAGATGTGCTCCTTGACGATATGCTCTTTGATGATGATTGATGATGATATTCTAGGTCGTAGCCCACTGGCAGAGATTCCGGGTAGTAGCCTGATGGATAGAGGGTGGTAGCTTAAGCTCCCCTCCAGTAACAAATTCTTCTTCTTTTAGATTTAAGAATGTTCAACATACGAGCAGAAACATCCAAGAGATAAACAAGAATAAGCAAGGGATAGATCGAAATGTACATTGATGATTTGGGATGATGAGACACATGAGATGGTAATGACATGATGATTACATGAAAAATATGATCAGTGATGATACATGATGACACTTGGAGATACCAGAATGATATATTAATTGATGGACATATATTGGCAGGTGGAATTCTCCCTAGTTGAGAGGGAGTGTTAAAATTATGCAACTACGGTCAAATTCCACTTTGGACAACTCATATTATGAAGATAATGATTGTAATAGATTCCTCTTTTCGATAGGACCAAAATCGACCTAATGATCACCTTATTTAGACAAGAAGAAGTTGGTTTTTGAATTTAATTATTTACTCATGTATATTGCTTTAGGTCGGCCCTAAGCACATGTAGAATTGGACAGGTTGGCCTCAACATTAAGTGGACCCTCATGGAAGCCTATATATAGAAGAGACCTCAAGATCATTTGGACACAATCATCAAGCAATATCTTCTCTCTTCTATTGTTTGGTTCACATAGGTATGATGGAGGAAAGCTTGCTCAAAGGGTCCAAAACTACAGGGTCGAAGCTCGCACGTGTCTAGTGTTTTTGATTCTCGGATGCACACTCATAACTAAGGATTTTCGTCCCTGGACGCTGGAATAATATGTTCAAGAGAGGGTTTGGGAAGTTTCAGATGCTCTCACACATTGTATAAGGGATCATTTGGGAGGTTAGGGTTTCCGTAGTTCAGTTTGGTCCCCAGATGCACGTATCCAATTCTCCAGAGAGAATCTAGATCGGTCTTAGATGCATGCACACAATGTCTTAGCATGCGTCCAGGACCAAAATATGAATTATCAATATTCTAAAGATTTACTCAGTGACAACCATATTTAGTAGTTGACTACAATAAGTGACAGTGCATTACAGTCATTAGAATTAGGGTTTTGAGTACAAGCATGTTTAGGGTCATGTCATCGATGTTCTAGTTATTTTTAAGCATTGATGAAGATATGGATTATTGTACTCCTTTTTTTTGAATCATTTGATGACAATCTAAGAAGAAGAAGAATTTGCAAGGGTTTTCCTCGTAGTGGGTTTTTCTCTGGTCTCCGACCAATCCTGATGTCTCTCTCTGTGCATAATTTTCTTCTATTGTTCCTTTATGTTCCGCTACATTGATGATGATGATATTTCTCTCTCTATATATGTTGGTAAAGTTGTCATTGATTTCATTATGACTACAAACCTTTGGTGCCAAGAAGAAAACCCTAGATGTAAACCCTTGCATTGTTTAAGATGATAACCCTGGGTGCCAAATGCATTAATGAAACCTTAACATTGCTTGTTGAAGATGAAAACCCTAGGTGCATGGAAAATCTCTTGCTGAAGCAAGCCCTAATATGCATTGATGAAACCCTAATATGATCTAAGAATTGTATGCATGGATTAAGCCCTAAATGAATACGATAAGTGCATGAAATCCTAATGGATAAAAATACCATAACCTTAATGAATGAAGAACATATGTGATGGAGTCCTTATCTTGAAATCCCTAGCATGAATGCTGCCCTAGGAAGACAATGGAAAAATATGGAAGCCCTAGGTTCATGATGATGATACCTTAGCCTTGATCCTAATATCCAAATCCTAAAGCCCTATTCTAGATAATCACACCATAAATTCCTAAGGGTTGTCACAAAATTCTAAGGATGTCATAAAAGAACAATTTATTTGTGAGGTTAGAGACAAAATATTGACAAGCCTCTTACACCAGCTGATAGAGGGTTTCAATGTTATAACTTGTAGCAAGAAAAGGATCAATTTTGACTAGTGCCTTAATATAATTGAGTAATTCGACTTTCCACATCAGTAGGATGACTTAGATTTCAGTTAGCTAGAGTGACATGGTCTTGTGTCCTAGTTAGATGAGTAAATTTGAGTTTGTAGGCTAAGAGTAGAGTTGTGCATGTATTGTTTGCTAAGATTTAACAATCTAGTTGAGTTGTTGTTAGTTGAACTCAGTTAAGCTCTAGTCATTAGTTGAGTTAGTTGAGTAGTTAAGAATGTTGTTAACTCTCTGATCTCTCAGTTAACTAGTCAATCAACTAAAAATAGACGCAATCATGCATGGAATTCGAATTTCCTAGTTGAGGCAAGAAGAAGGACCTCAACAAAATAAAATGTTTTCATTGCCATGAATATGGACACTATGCAACCAAGTGTCTGCACAAGAAATCCAAGAAGGAGCTTGAAGCAAGAGCAGGAGGAGATGCCTTCACATCTCAATTCAAGCTAGATTTTACCCTTTGCTTGCATGGCAAACAAAGTAAGAGGGAGTGAGTGGTACCTAGATTCTGGTGCCTCATACCATATGACAGGAAAAAATGAATTCTTCAGTAGCTTAGTGGAGAAGGATCTCCAATTGCACATCGAATTTTGAGATGATGGGAGGTATAGTACCAAAGGAATTGATACTGTTCTAGTTAGATGAGTAAATTTGAGTCTGTAGGCTAAGAGTAGTGCTGTCCATGTATTGAATGTTAATATTTAGAAATCTAGTTGAGTTACTGTTAGTTGAACTCAGTTAACTGAGCTCTAGGAATTAGTTGAGTTAGTTGAAGGTCAGTTGAGTAGTTAATACTGTTGTTAACTCACTGTGCTCTCAATTAACTAGTCAATCAGCTAAAAATAGACACATTCATGCATGAAATTTGAATTGAATAGTTGAGGTGGAGGAAAAGGCATGTTTGTATATATATTTGTATACTGTTGAGTGTACAATGCTTTTACACTGAGAAGGTGATCAATTTCCCAAGCTATTGCACAAGGAATTAGGGAATTTTTCCTATTTTTTAGGGGCTAATTCTTCCATGATTGCGTAAGGAAATAGGAGGTTGACCAAGGCTTGAATTGGCTAAGTGTTGGTCAAAGCAGGCCAGGAAGCAGGAGAACAAGATTGCAGTGTAGGTTGTGCTTCAAGATTGAAGCAAGACATTGTAATTATTTATCTTTTCATCTGAATTAATGCATAGTAGTGGAGGTATTTTTCCTAGTTGGGTTCCCTTGTAAATCATTGTGTTCTTGTGGTTTTGATAGTTGCATGTCATTGCATGTGTTTATAAATTGTGATTTCCATTCTGCAAAATAGTAGAGGAAATTTGTAATCTCTTGTTTTTAGTTCGAATTCATTAGTAGTAGCAAATTTCTATTAATTTTTGCATTCAAGACCTTTCTAAAGAGTACCTATTTTCCTTCTAATTCCTTGTCGTTGTGAAGATATTAATTTTTGAAATCCATGTATGTTAAAAAGGGCAAAGTTTGCTAGACAACTTGAGTACGCTCAACATACCCTGCCAAAAGTCATGCCTCTTTTGATCTAAATTGGATCATTATATTGTTTGTCATCCATCTCGATGCATTTGGAGTGGAAAAAGTGGAGGAATCAACTGATGTGACCGGTTTTACTAACAGGACCCAGTTTGGCGAAATGAGGTCTTAAACCTTTCGGGAGTGTTTTGAGGCATCAAAAGACGTTTTTTGGGGGGTAAGAATTTATCTCTCAAGCATCCAACCTTTTCATGCCATTCTACACACAGAGAGCTTTCCAACGACACAAGAATCATGCCAATCACTCAGAAGTTGACCTTCTTGTTTTCACACCTATAGTTCGGGAGGATGCCGCATCAGCCCCCATTATTCGTGGAAGATAGGCTATCCACATGTTTTTAATGTATAGGACTCTAGAAGAGTCTATTTTATAACTCTAGTTAAGAGTTGATGTAGTCAAACTTAACCACTAGTAGGCTATTGGGCTATGTTATAACCGAGCCACTAGGGGGAAGAGGCATTCCATTCTTTCGAGAGAATTTTGTTCCATAGTTGAGAAAAGATAGCTAGGAGAGATCAGAGGTAGAGAAAACATAGAGGATCTGTGTACTATAGTAGCCCACGAGCCACAAACATTACTTCTTTGTATTTGCAGCCAAATTTCCAGACAGGGAAAGAGAGTGAAGTGGCCTCACCTTCCAGCTGGTTTTTCTCCTAAAAGGGTTTCTAAGAGAGCATATATTGTGTATTATGTGTGTGTGGGCTTATTTTTTCATTTTATACTTTTCTGCTTGATTTACTTTTACATGCATGCACTAATTACAGTTAATTTTATAGATCTAAAAATTAAATAAGACTGTAATAGTGTAGACTATCATATTTTTAATATAATATTATCAGATCTGTTGTGACGAACTTTCCAGTGGAATATCCACGACGGTTTATAGAGCATCTTCAAATTATGACAAACCATTATATATTAAACAAGTAGGAGCATCATTCCATCACCAATTTGGTCAAGAACAAAGACACAAAATTTGGATTTGAAGCAGAGGTTTCACGTAGAAAAATAGAGGACAAAATTGAGTAGCTAAAGATAATTCTCTGTGGGTTGAGTTATTTTCTATTCGGAAAAGGGATATTCATTTTTCTCATTATAGAATTGATCATATTATTACTTTAGACCTTGGCTTCTTCTAAGGCTACAAAACTAGGTCTATTACTTCTAGATCTCGACCTCTTCCAAAGGTACAAAGATTGGCCTAGTTACATGTATATTGAAGAACTAGGGCTAGTATAGAACTCAACCTAGTTGTAGGCCTATTTCAGAACTTAGGCCAGTGCAGAACTCGACCTAGTTACATGACTGTTGTATAATGTGGGCTAGTACAAGACTCATTACAGACCTAGTGAAGACCACAGATTGCATACGTAATACTTGATATCTTGTGGAAAAATTTGAATTACAAACTTGGATGTGTTGGAGATCACTTTTGTTATAGATCTTGGGGTATTTCTGAAAAATTAAAAACTTAATCTCTTGCTCAGTTGGTAGACCTCAAACCTGGTCATCTTGCTATAGATTTCAAACCTATCTTGTTGTTGTCATAGTTCAGTAGAAGTTGCAGATTCTGCCTCCAAAGTTGCAGACCTTGTCTTACTTGGGAATTGCAAACCTTGGAATAATTAAAAAAGTTGCAGACCTTGACAAACCTCTGGCTTGACTAGAAAGTTGGAATTGTGCAAGTTTTGTGGATCTGTAGTGACATTTTTGTGACTGCCCTTGTTAAGTCATCCTAAAGCTACTTTGAGATTTGTTGAAGGATTCATTAAAGTGTTGTGGAGACTTGAGCTAAATACTGGATTGGACCTTTGGATAGTCACTTTGAGCAGACTATTAAATATTTTGGAGAAGAATAAAAAATACTTGTCGAAGAGAATTTGAAGATCTTGGAGCAGTATAGTTGGAGCTTTATTAAAAAGCTACTGGAATTCCTTTGAGGATTTAAGTATTCATTGAAGTCATCTTGAAGACTTGGAAGACCACCTTGAAAGAAATTATTGGAGTATTCCATAGCATTGTTGAAGGACCTAGTAAGAGTGGTGTGTAGACCTATTATAAAACCCTTGAAGGCATTTAAAGAACCTTGCAGAATTAGGAGAATATCTTGGAGCGACTTATTGAAGACATGTTGTTGGGAAGCATTGTCGAAGACCTATTGTAAACACTCATAGAAGATGATATTGGAGACATTCTTGGAGATATCGTGATGCGTTGTTGAAACCATCATGGAGTAACATTGGAGAAGACTATTTGGGAGATATGTAGAGTTGTGGAGACAGATACTATGTTGATTTGGGGTAGCATCGGATGTGTTCTAAGCCTCAAATTTTGTAGGGTGTCTTGGGCACATGTATTCCAAAGAACTCAAAAAGCATTTTGGGAAATTCCACCCAGCAGTGATTTTATTAAAATAATTAATATTTTTAATGGGGTTCCTAAGTCTAAACTTAGGAAAACCAAAATATTAATGGGTATTAATCTAATCAGGGGTGAAACTTCTAGAAAAAGACATGGATCAAGCCAAAACAATGTGAGCCTTTGATTAATATGTAATCTAGGCCGTTGGTTGTTCAACATGAAGATATAAGAAGGGGCTTGAGGGTCATTTGAAAAATGCACAGAGGGATTAAGGAAATCGATTTTCTGAAGTGAGAAGTTCTCAAGAGGAAAAATCGATTGAAGAGATCTCTTGCAGTTGAGGGGTAGGGATAACAACTTCCAGAGAGAGAGATTCTCAGTTGGAGATACATCAAAAAAGAGAGGTAGTGAGTGATCGAGAAGCATTGACGTGGAGGTTGACGCAGGTCTAGAAGGGCCACACAAAAGTAGCGCAGAGGGAGTGAGAGGAGTCTGAAATCTGCAGAGGAATTTGTTTTTCAAAAGCCAGAAGCTAAG
The DNA here is from genome assembly GCA_031772625.1 of Pinus tabuliformis. Taxonomy (NCBI): domain Eukaryota; kingdom Viridiplantae; phylum Streptophyta; class Pinopsida; order Pinales; family Pinaceae; genus Pinus; species Pinus tabuliformis. Next base: position 180,241,051 of record CM062805.1, on the reverse strand, counting down.
GTGTGAGCCTGGGAGGCAGAAATCAAATATCCTGGGCAACAAATAGACTAGCTAGAGAAGTGATGCAACACCCAAAGAGATTGACGCTGGGCTGATGCAGACACTACACTGAGGAAGCCAGAAAAGTCGGGGGGTAGTTAGTTTGGGGCTGGATCAGCTAGGATTTCTCAGTGATTGTGTGAGGTAAACTCACAAATATTTTGCTAGAATTTCTCTCTGTAACTGAATCAACCTGTGATGTATTCAAAATTTTGTACTGCTTAATAATAATAAACCCTCAGAGCTGCTGCATTGGTTTTCCCGCATTGGGTTTTTCCGGGGAGTTTTTATCCAAAAATAACTGTGTCCTATGTGTTTGTATGTTCCTTGCTCAACTTCTATGTTTCAGAATCATATTTAATTTGGTGTAGGCTACTTCAGTAATTTACTTCAATGTTTCAAGAAGAAATTTGACATAATCTTGTAACTTAATTTACAATCTAGGAGAAGTAGATTCAATTGGTTGCAGTAGGATTCCTGAGATTGTTAGATATAGGAATTTTCACATGGTATTAGAGCTATTGATGAGAAACAAGGAAGAGCATATCTAGCACTGAAGTAAGGGCCAACTTGCTGCAGCAAGAAACAGTTCGAATCCCCTGAGGGATTGCGCAGTTCTAGCCAGGAGGGCTATATTTTTGAGGTTGTTTCTCTCTGAGTGAGTTGATAGAGAGGAAATTATGCTAGATTGAGAATTTTCCGAGGTAGAGGGATCTATGTAGAGCTAGAGGGACGCAGTTTCTGCAAGCTGAGTGCTAGGAAGAAAAGCCATTAGAAGGAAGAAGCAAATCACATAGTGAGGGAATACTTCCTCAATGATTTCTTGCCGAGGAAATTAGTATTTCTCATTTAATGAGCAACAGAGGAGCAACAACTTACTAGCTCCATCAGGGAGTGCATAAGGTAGCCTATGATATATGCAGTAAAAAGAAAGAGGGATTTGTTCGACAATTTTTGGAGGATATGGAAACTAGTGGCTTAAGGGATTAGGACATGTTGGGCGGGGCTTCCAACTATGCCATCTGGAAGGCTAGAATGACTTTCCTTCTAGATGAGCATGCCCTCAAGACGTATGTTGATAATGTGGTAGCTGTTCCAGCGGATGAAGATCCACTGAAGAAGTATAGATTTGAGATGGTTAAGGTGAAGATGATGATCTTGGATTGGAGTCAAGGATCATGTGGTGTGCCACATTGCAAGAAACGAAACTGCTAAGGAGATGTGGGATGCCTCGGCCACATTGTATCAGGGATCTTTCGAGTAGCGGAAGATGTACTTAGAGCAAAAGATGAGATCTGCTTAGATGTAGAAGGGAGAACGTGTGGATCCGTTCCTCATGAAACTAAAGGAGACTTGTGATGAGTTGTCAGCTGCGGGACATACACTTCAAGATTCGGAGTTAGTGAGACTGGGTCTAAATTCCATCTCGGATGAGTGGAAAATCATTGTCCAGAGTATCCTGGGAAAAGGAGAATTGCTAAATTGGGACGAGATGTGGGTAGCTCTGAAACAAGAAGAGCTGAGGAGAGACCTGATCAAGGTCAAACTTGATGGGAGCAACAACAGCAATGGGTCGAAGCCCAAAGTAGAGGAGGATAATGCAACCCTTGCATCAAAGGGACAACAGGGGCAACATAGATGAAAGAAAGACATCTCCAATGTGAAAGGATTCAAATGTGGTGAGATGGGCCACTATGCATCCCAGTGTCCTTTGAAGAAAAAGGACAAGGATGAGAAGCATGATCCCAAGTTTGCATCCACAAAGATCAACGAGGTGGAGTTCGCCATGAAAACCAAGATACCTCCAGGAGGGAGGTGGGCTGATTTGTAGCTGTAGTTCGAAAGAGATATAGATGGGAAAGATCCTTGAGGAGCCCACCTCTTGGATCATCACCTTATTATGGGAGCCCATGATCAGGAGTAGCGAGATGGTGGAGTTTTCAGTTGGTGCCATGGAGTTTTGATTCGAAAAATGTAGTGGTTAGTAGCACCAGAATGTGAGCAATGCAGAGCAAAGAGGCGAAAGTGTGAGGAGGCACAATGCAGAGCTTCAACAACACAATGGCTTTAAAAGAGAGCATGGGACTAGCAACAGTCAAGATTTTAGCATCGAGGTGTATCCACTGGATACTTGTCCATTTTTGGGTGTTTTTAGTTGCTTCTCTTAGCAATTGAGTTATAGTATAGATATAGTGTTAACAGTCACAGTGCTAGCAGCATAGTAGATGCAAAGTTTGAGAGGGAGTTGCAGTACAGAAGTAGCATTGACAGTGGTAGTGTTAAAGGCAGAAACACAGTAGCAGTAGCATCACAGTGGTTGATGGACAACATGTCAGGCATCGACAACACAGGGACGATGCTTCAAAGTCAGAGCAATATGCAGTAGCAGTGTATTATTAGAGCACATTCCTCATTAAGAGGGAGTGTTGATTTGGGGTAGCATCGGATGTGTTCTAAGCCTCAAATTTTGTAGGGAGGCTTGGGCATAGGTATTCCAAAGAACCCAAAAAGCGTTTTGGGAAATTCCACCTAGAAGTGATTTTATTAAAATAATTAATATTTTTAATGGGGTTCCTAAGTCTAAACTTAGGAAAATTAAAATCTTAATGGGTATTAATCTAATCAGGGGTGAAACTTCTACAAAAAGACACAAATCAAGCCAAAATGATGTGAGACTTTGATTAAGATGTAATCTAGGACATTGGTGATCCAACAGGAAGATATAAGAAGGGGCTTGAGGGTCATTTGAAATATGCATAGAGAGATTGAGAAAATCGATTTTCTGAAGTGAGAAGTTCTCAGGACGAAAAATCGATTGAAGAGAACTCTTGCAGTTGAGGGGCAGGGATAACAGCTTTCGGAGAGAGAGATTCTCAATCGGAGATACATCAACATAGAGAGGAAGTGAGTGATCCAGAAGCCTTGACGCAGAGGCTGACACAGAGCCAGGAGGGCCATGCAAAAGTAGCGTAGAGGGAGAGAGAGGAGTCTGAAATTTGTATAGGAATTCGACTTCTAGAAGTCGAAAGACGATGTGTGAAACCGGGAGGGTGAAATCGAATCTCCTGGTGTTATAGACATATTTGGGCACTGCAACCGCAAACATACTAAGGACTCCTTTTGTCCCTAAAAGTATTGCTTCATACGCTAAAGGATCATGGTCAACTGATTACATCATCTCCTAGAAGTTGCACCTGAAAAACTACTCAGAACTAGCCAAAACTGGACCATGCAGATTGCTTCATGGGCAAGGTGCGATGCATATTGATTGCCTAATTGGCCAGGTGTGATGCATACTGAAATGGCTTTTTGTGGGGTGTGATGAGCGAGAATAGACAAATGGCAGAGACAATTTGCAAGGTGGATGATCATGGAATCTTCCAAAAACTTCTCCTGTGACACTTGCCTCTCTAAATTTGCCTAGGGATGAGTAAGAGATCATGAAATCTCCATGTGGAACCAAGAAATATCAGTGGAATGACACTAATCAAAAACCCAGAGCTGACTCACACCCTTGCAAGACATCTATAAAAGGATCCCTCATCTGAGAGATCTAGAGGCTGGAATTTTGTATTTTGTAAGGAAGTGTTGTTGGTTTGTTGGTAAGAAGAGACATTGCATTGTTGGGGGATTTTCTTGTTCATGAGGTGAAGAGGGCTTCTACAACTGGGAGGATGATGTTGGATCAGACAGCTGGGTTTTAATCCTCTCTTACATTACTATTAATAAAGTTCTTTGAGTTTTCCTTCATATGGTCTTGTATTTGTGAATATTATTGTTTATGAATGCAATTGTATGGTCAATGTGTTTATGATTCTGCATTGTTTATGATGTTATAGATAGAAATGCTTTGATAGTTTGTTGTTACTTTGACTCTACAGGTACTCTTTGAAGTGAGACAAGTAGGAGAGGAGTGGCAAATCCTATTAAGCAAAGGAGAAATCAAGCTAGGATCAAAGCGGAAGATCCAGGTTGGTCATCTTTTCTTCTCTTCCTTCTATCACACTTAAAGGAACTCTTAAAAAGCTTTCATTGTTTGTTTCTAAGATAGCTACCCGTCTTAGTGGGACTAGCAGTTCGAATCAACACTAGTTTTCCCTGTAACAAAATGGTGACTCCACTGGGGAACGAATAGTTTGTTTTGTTTGTTTATTGTTTGCTTTATAAACTACAGACGGAGCCTGAAGTTAGCCAGCTAGCCTTCGAAACGCCTTTGCTATGTAATTGCGAAGTAGATGAATGCTGATTTAGTCAATCTCTGGGTTGGTTTATGAACTGAACATCTGACTTACAAAGCATTCTAAGTGCCCTTGTGGTAGCTCAGAGCCTCATCAGATCCTACCCTTATGCTTTGTTTTTACTGTCCATCATTACTCAGCCTAAATCACTGAACTTAGCTGCAAGTTTTGAGAAAAAACCAAGCTCAGTTTCGCTCCTTGGCCCATCGCACTGTCTATAACTGTGCAACCTAGATGCATCGCACCTCCCGTGTGTTGCAGGTGAGATGCATCCATGTTTCCCTATGTTGCAGGTGTGATGATTGAGTGATACTGTTTTCTTCTCTGAAATTTGGTTTTTTCCTCCTTGTTTTTAGCTTTATTCAGTAGTTTTGCTGTTCATGATCAATACCTTCTTGCTGAAACCATCTTCCTTCACATTATTTCAACCTCCATCAGTTAGGAATTGTAAATGTTTTTGTGTATTTTTCAATCATTTACAGTCTTCCTTTGTCGAAAGTAGCCTAATCAAACTGTCGTTTTTGATGCAAGTGTCGTAATTGTCATTCTGAATCAAAAGAAGAGTGTCGTAAAGTCTTCCTCTTCTAGATAGTTGATTGTACTTTTGTCATTGTACTTGATTTGAAATTATTAGTATTTGAAGTGTTGAAAACAATTTTCAATTCGAAATCGAAAAGTGTCATCTTAGTCTTCCTTTCATTTTGAAAAGAAAATTGTTAGTACTGTCGCTTTGAAAGAAAATAGTTCAGATCTGTACTTAGCTTTATTTTTTGCATTCACACATTAAGAAAGCGGAAAACAAATACTTGAATGTGCATCTAGATTTTGACTGCATGTGAAATTTGATTTAGGAAAGTGCATTTAGTGTGTGCTCTATGCTCTCTGCTGAAAGAAAATCATAATCTTCTTTTCTTTGTAGCTAGGATTTTCATTGCTAAAAGAACATAAATGACTGTTTATCATTTTAGATTGCATATTTAGGAATTTCACATCTACATCACGCGGTGAACCTTGAAAGACAAACTTCTAAGCAAGATCAACTATAAAATAAACCTCAATGAACATAAAAACGCTTTGGAACCTAATGCAACACATCTAGAAGTCTAGGCTAGAGACGTGTTCCGGCGTCGTAAAACCTGGTAACTATCGTTTTCATCGAAGGTTGGGTGATTCCTCCTCTTTGATACGACAAGTGCCAGTACGGACTTGTGCTCCCCGTACCGTCGAGTATATATTGGGAGACCACAATAGGCTGATATCCTTTATCCTTAGGAAGCTGTGTCTGCTGCCCTATCGATCGTAATGCACTGAACACAGCATTCAGGAAGATTGACTGCTGTACATAAGTCCTTGGTAATTTCTCTATCATTTATCACCAAGGTGTATTTTGTAGTTTTACGATCGGTTTGGTAAACCCTCTGTCTAGATTTCCAGAGCAGTCAATTTCATTTCTTTTTGACTCCTTAAAAGAAAAGGTCCATCTGAGCACTTGTCACTTTAGGCTCATTAAAAATCGAAGGCGACTAGAGTCACCTTTAGCTTTTCCTCGACTCTTAAAAATTGAAAAAGCAAGTTGTGTCAAAATGTCTTAAAATTCATTTAAATCGGAATAACATTTTTCCCCTTTAATTTTTGAGTTGATCAAGTAATCCGCAATCGTGGAAGAAAGTCAATCAAAACCCCGTAATTCTCGGAGACTAGCGAGTCAACCGTCTTTGACTCCGGAAACAAAACCATCCCGGGCAAAGTGTTCTCGTTTAATTGAGTCCAATTCACCTGATTTATTTGAAACTTGTGTTTCAACATCGTCAGAGACTACAGTTACTCCAACTATCTCTGGTACATCTACCTTTACAGAGAAAGTTCCACAGCTACAAGAGGACATTAGAACTGATCCTAGTGTAATGGTAGACACCTGTATTCCTAAAGCAGCTCCACCTAGGACTGATCCAGAAACTGAAGTTCACTTGCCTGAACATCTGGAAGTCAAATTCCAGAATTCAGAAGGTGTCACCCCTCCAGTATCTGTTACTGCAGAAGCTACACTTTATTCGGCTCCAGAAATATTTTACGGACTTGACGGTTTACCTCTTCCACCTAGATTGATTGCTATAGAAGAGATAGTAGAGGATTTTCCACCTAGTACTCCAGTGCATTTTGGAACTGGGATCCACTTCCATCCTTCTACTACAGAAGTTAGTTCTTTTTCATCGCAAGTTCCTGTCGAATCGCTAGGAAATCTTTTGGATAGACTAAATATGTCTAAACAACCATCAACATCTAAGACTGTGTCAACTGACACAGCTACGACAGAGCTTCCTGCTGCCATTCCTACAATGATTATTGGTATACCATCTATCCCGGCTAGTTATCAACAACAAACCGGAATCCAATCAGGGATTGTTTCGATGACATGGTCTGTTCCTATTTCTTCATCCGGAATCTCATCTGGTATTTCTTATGTTGAAACTCAACAAGTTGATCCAATGTGTCTTCAAAGGCTAATCTACCCTTTAAGTACTGGATTGCCACCATATGGGGGGCAATATGCCTTTTCATTATTCCTCCTGATGAACAACTGTATGGGAGTTTACAAAAAAATTCAAGTCAAACTAGAAGTACATCCAGCGGTTGGGTACCAATACTGCCTCAGTAACCAAGGGTTGTATATTCAATGCAACTAGTCCAACCTGTGTCGAATATTCCCACTACACCTGCTATTGTGGCTATATCGCAAGTACAAGTGCTACCTATTGTATGTCAACCTCAAGTCTCTCAGGTTGCAATACAACAGCCTTTCGACTTAGCGATTCAATCACAACCCCAGGTTAGTGCCTCCTTATCTGGAGTGACTCAGGCTCAAACAGGTACTATCACTCCGCATCTTGGTCAATCATCCAGTATTGGACAACAACAAATGGTCCAACAACCATGGCTGGTGCAATACCAACAACCGCAATTCTAGCAATCATACCATGGACCTAAGCAACAAGTCTTTGTAAGTAATGGACAGCCGCATTTCCAAAGCAGTTATCAACAACCATACTATAATGGTTATCCCCATAAACTGTATCAAAGTTACCAGCATCAAATACATATGCTGGTATGCAAAGACCTACTGCTTAGGCGATTACATCTTATCCTGGGTATGTTTCGCCTAACCTGAATCAACAGTTGCCTTTTGTAGCAACTCTAGAATTACTAGATCTAAACCGTTTGACGAATGATCCAATTTCTTATGCCCCTTGGTGGCCTGCGATTCCTCATAAACTTCCCTCTGATATTCCTAAATTCAATGGAAATCCGGGTGAAGATCCATCGAATCATGTAATGAAATTCCATTTGTGGTGTTCATCCAACACCCTGAATGATGATTCGATTAGGCTTCACCTTTTTCAGCAAATGTTAACTAGTCCAGCAGCTAAATGGTATATAGAATTGCCTAGAGCTTTGTTTGATAAGTTCAGCACCCTTGCCACTACCTTTTTAACCCATTTTCAGTTACCCATAAGGTACGAAATAGGGACAGAACTCCTTACCAACTTTAAACAAATGACAACCACTCACATATCTAATCATATTCATGAGTGGCGGCATCGACAAAGAATGGTAAAGACGTATGTTCCTGATTAGCTTTTAGTTGAATGATTTATAAAGTCATTATTACCCTCTATTATAGAGGATGTGGCTAAGGGAGGAGTTGTCACTGAAGAGCAAGTCATTGCTCGTGCACAATATTTAGACTTGATCTATACTCAGTTTGGCACACTCTACGACAAAATTCCTGATGCTCCTAGACCAAAATTTTCCGTTCCTCCCCCTCCTAAATCAAACAAGGACTCTCATGCTGGCGATGGCATGATCGGTACAACAAGCACGAAAGCCGCAAAGGCTACATCTAAAAGAGCCCATACGGTTTCTAGTCAAAAAGCAAATGAAGAACCTGTCGCCTCGGAGGTTAATGCTGTGTCATCTGACAAGGGAAAAAATCCTAAGCAACCAGGGCGCAAGAAGAAAGGGACAAACAAAAAGAAGAAACAGGAGGGTTCAACTTTTGAGAAATCTTCTGGAAACCCTACTGGGCGAAAGAAACCTCGTTATCCATGTTACATATGTGACGACGAGCATTTCACAAAACATTGTCCACATAAAGCTAAGGTTATGAAATTTTTAAAAACTTCAAATACCCTAGTGATATTGACTGATTCGTTTCCAAATCCAAAGACTAACCTGGTTGCTAGTGATTGTGCTTCCCCATCCCAAGTGCTTATGCTATCCATCTCAAAACAACAAAATGATGCTTTGATATCTAAAAGGAATAAAGATTATGGAAACCCACAATTGTCGAACGACAAGGCTACAGATAAGCCCATCAGTTCGACAACAACTTCATCAGAAGTTGTTCCACCAATCATTCTTGAATTAACGATAAAACCGCGTAAGGGAGTAGTACATAAATCGACATTGAATCCTCGTGCTCGAGCAGCACAAAATTATAATATAGTGGAAGATCTGGCCCAATCGCCATCCGCTATGTCGACACCTGAAGTACTGCAGAATTGCCCATCCCAAAAACTGGATTTGTTATCAGCGATAGGTGGGATTGATCCAACAGATTCCAATCTAGTGGCCTTTAATCATTAAGGATACAAACCTCAGTTACCAGCACAACTCACTTTCCTCATACAGGTAAAAGCCCTCAACAAAACTGTTCATCGAATAATCATTGATGAGGGAGCATCTACCTATATTATGTCAATGAGTTGTTGGAAAACTTTAGGCTCTCCACCCTTTTCATGATCATCAATGACATTAAAAGCGTTCTATGGAAGAACATACATGCCATATGGGATATTAAGTAACTTGCAAATCGAACTGGGGGACAAGACAGTAGAAATTGAAGTCGAGGTCATCGATGGAAACATTGACTATAGCATCCTACTGGGCAGGCCCTAGATTTATTCTATGGCTGCTGTTGTCTCAACATATTTTAGAAAGATAACATTCCCCTTTCAAGGCAAAATCACAATCGTTGACCAACTCACCTTCCTCCCCAATAGTTCTCAAGTTACCGGAAGCATTCCTTTGATCCATGGAAGATCTCAATCGCTTCAAAATATTGGAGTAGGTCTCCTAAAAGACCCTTCCTTAATGGGTACTTTTTCCCTTCCACCTCCGAGTAATCTGGCGGAAGTGGTCACAGTGGAAACCTGTCATATGATATCTTCTACATCATCAAAGATTAAGAAGGAATTTGACCATTCTGATAGTCCGACTGACATGACTCAATTAAGTGATGTTGTACATTATGTACTAGGGGCATTGGAACCAGATCTTTCCTTCATGACCCCTTATGAGTTGTGATCAAAGGTCGCCAGAGGATAGTTCGTTGACTGGTGTCAACTTAGTTAAAAAATGAAACCAAGGATCTAAGCAGAATTCCTTGTCTTGTGTCAAGCTCATTAAAAAATGAAACAAGGCTGAGTAAAGTTCCAAGTCGAGTCTTTCACTTGATCTCGTAAAGGAACCTTCATTCCATCCACCTAATTACCACAAGTAGTCTGGTGAATGTAACGAAGCTTAGGGGGCATGCACCCTTGTCTATTTTGTGGACAAACCCAACTGTAGAGATAAGTTTCCCTGTAAGTTATGTGATCAGTCCACGTGACCTTTCACCTTTGTCTATTTGGCGGACAAAGTGCAAGAAGTGTTTTGTCTAAGTATTGACAGAAAATCATCCTGCTTAACCATAGTAAGTTTCCATATGGTTACTGAAGCCCTTTTTTTATGCTGGGGGCATGCAAACCTTTTTATACAAGCAAAAACAACCAATTTCATTTTTAGCTTTTTAGCGTTTTTAGCTTTTTAGGTTTATAGTTTGGTTGTTCCTAGCTTACATAAAAAGGAAACTAAGAGCAATGTTCCCGCAAGGTTCAAGCTCGTAAAAAAATCAACCTGCACTGAGCACATGTTGGCACAAGGTTCAAGCTCATTAAAAAATAAACTTGCCTTTGGTAAATAACCTTTGTGATCGCTTTGCTATCAGCCCTTTTGAACCTTGGTTGTGTTCCTTCCGTCACCTCGATTTCATTTGGCCGACCATACACTTCCACTTGATTGTTTACCCTTTTGAGGAACATCTGTGATGATTGATTCTGATTGCCACACTCTTCACACTGCCATGTTTTGAGAAGTTCCAAACTTACCTGGAACCAGCTGCTACACAGAAATACCACTCGTTCCTAAAAAACGAGTCTCTTTTAAACTCTCTTTAGACTCGTTAAAAATAAAAAGATTGTTGAGCTATTGGCCTTTCCAGCTTGTTAAAGTAAAGGGAACGCCATCCCTCTCATATATTTTAATCTTTTTGGACTTGAGGGATTATTAAACAAAAAGATCAAGCGTTTGTCTTTGTCGGCTCGTTAAAACTATCGAAAAGTCATCCCTTTCGTATTATTTTACACTTTTTTGGACTTAAGGGATTATGCCACAAAAGAGGACTGTTGGAGTATCCTTTTCATCCATTTTCAAACTCTCTAACCATGAAAAGGACCGAGTTATCTTTGTCATTAAACTCGTTAAAACAAAAGCGACAAACTTGTCCACCCAGACAAGAATGAGTCTCACTGACGCTAGGCTCGCTAAACACAAAGCGACAGGTTTGCCCGAAGGGAAAATTATAGGCCAAGCATATGTTATCCTCCTCAAGCTTATCAAAAATAAAGAGGTACTGGTCAGCAATGACTGGGGAAAAATGGGAAGAAAACTTGAAGAACTCTATTGGTAGCAAGTCGCTCTTGAACATGACACTTTCACTCCATCACCGTGATTGAGTTGGGTTGGGTTTTTCCGTTCACCATCACCATTGGTCCACCGTGCCATCCATGGGGTTAACGCTACCAATCCATATCAGTGTCACCAATATGTTCAAGAGAATTCATTTAGAGAATTCACCATCCAACAAATGCCTCATCCACTGCATTACATCCACTCTTCATTTTTCATGGCTGCCATTCCTGAACCTCATATCATCAGATCATTTTCACCTCCACAAAAATCATTTGCTCCATTTCACGTTGTAGATGTGGGATACATCAAGGCCCTCCTACGACAGGTCACTTCTTGTCGACATCAGCTCATTATCCAAGAAGTTGACTTAGAAAAAACCCTTTCAGTACATTGAAGCTTGCATGCCTCAATGGCAAGTTTCTCACTTCTGGTGACGGGTTTACATCAATAACCTTCGACCAAAAGACTTTGCATGGTGTTCAATTTCGACTCATATATTCAGACCACGTGAATTATATTGTAGTACCTTGAGGGTCATCATCATTATCGGTGATTCCTCTCGCATTTGTTAACAACTTACATTATTGGCTGGTAATCAGACGATGTCTTTCCATGTTCGACTTCAGAACATCTTTTCACATGGATTGACTTGTACATCGAGCGAATATTGGACCAGTTTTGAAGACCCTAGATCTAGTTTCATCCATCCGGGCTGCGATATATTTAGGAAAATAAAGACATCAATTGTACACAGAAGCTACATAGATAGTCATCTAAGCCAGGGAAGATGACTCTTCATGCGAAGAATCACCAGTCTGCAACAGCAGACGATTGTCTGTCCTATGTACATGAAAATGAATTTATAAAGCTGAGCATGGGAATGCCCACCTCAGCTAGATCATGAAAATATATGATGATGATGTATTGTATTGTATCTTATACAGGTCACCTTCCAGTTCGAATACCTCAAATCCTCATGAATAAAGCATTTCACCCGACATCAGAAGATTTACGACCTCATGCTTTAGGGGGCATCTGTTATAGACATATTTGGGCACTGCAACCCTAAAATCATATGTCCATAAACTAAGGACTCCTTTAATCCCTAAAAGTATTGCTTAATACCCTAAAGGATCATGGTCAACTGATTACATCATCTCTTAGAAGTTCCACCTGAAAAACTACTCAGAACTAGCCAAAACTGGACCATACAGACTGCTCCATGGGCAAGGTGCGTTGCATACTGATTTCCTAATTGGCCAGGTGTGATGCATACTGAAATGGCCTTCTGTGGGGTGTGATGAGTGAGAATAGACAAATGGCAGAGACAGTTTGCAAGGTGGATGATCATGGAATCTTCCAGAAACTTCTCCTGTGACACTTGCCTCTCTGAATTCACCCAGGGATGAGTAAGAGATCATGAAATCTCCAAGTGGAACCAAGAACTATTAGTGGAATGACACTAATAAAAAACCCAAAGCTAACTCACACCCTTGCAAGACATCTATAAAAGGATCCCTCATCTGAGAGATCTAGAGGCTGGAATTTTGTATTTTGTAAGGAAGTGCTGCTGGTTTTTTGGTGAGAAGAGACATTGCGTTGTTGGGGGATTTTCTTGTTCATGAGGTGAAGAGGGCTTCTACAACTGGGAGGATGATGCTGGATTAGATAGCTGGGTTGTAATCCTCTCTTACATTACTATTAATAAAGTTCTTTGAGTTTTCCTCCATATGGTCTTGTATTTGTGAATCTTATTGTTTATGAATGCAATTGTATGGTCAATGTGTTTCTAATTCTGCATTGTTTATGATGTTATAGATAGAGATGCTTTGATAGTTTGCTGTTAATTTGACTCTATAGGTACTCTTTGAAGCGAGACAAGTAGGAGAGGAGTGGCAAATCCTATCAACCAAAGGAGAAATCAAGCTAGGATCAAAGCGGAAGATCCAGGTTGGTCCTCTTTTCTTCTCTTCCATCTATCACACTTAAAGGAACTCTTAAAAAGCTTTCATTGTTTGTTTCTAAGATAGCTACCCGTCTTAGTGGGATGAGAAGTTCGAATCAACACTAGTTTTCCCTATAACACTTGGTCAATAGATAGAAAAACTAGAGAAGTGACACAACACCCAGAGAGCTTGACGCTGACACTGCACAGAAGCAATGCAGTTTGGGGCTGGATCAACCAAAATTTCTTAGTGATTGTGTGAGGTAAACTAACAAAGCTTCTGCTAATATTTCTCTCTATAGTTGAATCACCCTACGAGGTATTCAACGATGTATTCGTAATTTTCTACTACTTAATAATAATAAACCCTCAGAGCTACTGCATCTGTTTTATCGCATTGGGTTTTTCTGGGGACTTTTTGTCCAAAAATAATTGTGTCCTATGTGTTTGTATGTTCCTTGCTTAACTTCTATGTTTCAGAATCATATTTAATTTGGTGTAGGTTGCTTCAGTAATTTACTTCAATGTTTCAAGAAGAAATCTGAAATAAGCTTGTAACTTAATTCACAATCTAGGAGAAGTAGATTCAGCTGGTTGCAGTAGGATTCCTGAGATTGTTAGATCTAGGAATTTTCACATACTAGACAAATTGATGAAGCAGATCTTGGATCACTTTTGAAGGCAATCTTGAAGGTATCATCAAGACTTGTTGGAAGCTCTGAAGTTATATTTGTTCCCATCTCGAAGAATTGAAGTAGAGGGCTGGAGCCTTAGAGGTTGGGGCCTCACAAAGAGAAGGTTGGAGCCTTGTGGAAGATAGGATTGGACCCTAGAGGTTGGAGCCTCATAAAGACAAGGTTGGAGTCTTGTGGAAGAGAGGGTTGGAGCCTTGTAAAGACAAGATTGGAGCTTTGTGGGAGATCAAGTTGGAGCCTGGTCTGGAGATGAGAATATTCATCAAGGATTGAAGCCCCAAAGAGAATATATGAGTAATTGTGAAAATTGCTACTGTAAAAGAGGATTGGAGTCCTCATTGTTCTTATTAATAAATTTTTTCTTTGGTTATACATTTTGTGTATTGTAAAAGAAATACTAATTCACCCCCTCCTTAGTATTTCCAACAAGTGGTATCAGATTCAGTATCTGCAGCCACAACCTAACATCATGAAGGTAGATCCTTAGAAAACAAATGGAAAAGTTAAGGAATAAAGGCTCAAAACCTTCTGAAGATATCTCCTCAGCCATGAAATCATAAGTAAATCAAGTTGACAAAGCTCCCTTGTTTGATGGAACAAACTATGTGGCATGGAGAAATAGAATGAAATTATTTTTGATGGATCAAGGATTTGAGGTATGGAATTCAGTGACTACCAGAAGCTTAGAGGAGTCAATAGAGTTTGATACAAAATCTATAAAAGCAATCTTGACTGGCCTACAAAATCGTATAAAGGTGAAAGTGGAGAAATGTTCATTAACAAAATAACTTTGGGAAAATCTTTAAGATATTCACTCAAAAACATTGTTGGTCATGACCTCATATCAAGAAGATGGTATAAAATAGCTCAAAGGTAATCCGAGCTAGAGAAGACAGATGAAAGAAAAATTGAAGACACTAACAACACAAATGACCTAGAAGATGAATAAAATGAAGAATATCTCAAGGAAAAACTTGTGGTTTCTCTAGAAGAGATAAGAAGATTGAATAAGAAAATGAGGAAGTCAAGAAGCAGGTACAAGATTCTAATCATAATCTTGACAAAATAAAGGAGGAAGTTATTCTTTCAAAGCATTAATAACATGAAAGAGATGAGGATCTCAACAAGCTTAAGGTAGACTTGCATCAAAATGAAAAGAGATAGAATGAAGAAGTCACCTTCATGACAAATCAATTAGAAGAAGAAAAAATAAGGGAATATCTTTTGACAAGTCATCTCAACCAGAGATCTAAGGAATTAAGTAAATTTCAAGAAAAAAATGATCAATATAAAGAAGAAGTCACCTCCATAAAATCTCATCTAGAAGAAGCAAAGAAATAGACACAAGGAGCTAAACTTAAGAATTTAAGGGAAGAGTTGGTCCTCCTAAAAGGACAAGTTGATGAAGCAAAGAAGGAAATAAAAATAACGACATGCCAAATAAAAGAAAAGGATGAAGAGGCTAACATTTTTGAAGAAGATTTCATCTCTTTTAAAGTCCAAGCATGTGAATCAACAATTGTGAAGGAAGAAATTGAGGGTCAATTGGAAAAGAAAGATGAAGGAAGTGAGAAGATGAAATAAGAGATTGTTTTTCTAAAGAAAGCAATTGATCAACTAATTTAACAAGAAATTGAAGAGTTCTCAAGCCTTGCATGACATTCTTAGTCATCAAAGGTCCCCTCTTAAAAAATCTAGACTCAGATATGTAGGTGAGTCATCTAACAAATGTGATGCAAACCCTAATGCATCAAAAGATAAGAATGTGGAAAAGCTTGAAAGTTGTGCTAATATCCCCAAATCTAGCAAAAAGTAAGGAAATGAGTCAAAATAAAATTGGAAGGACCTATCCTCTAAGAAGTTATGTTAATGCTGCAAGTAGAAACAAATATCATCAAGGAATCTCAAGAGAGAATAGCTTTAGAAGTGCACCAAGACAATCCTCATATTCCAGGTATAAAACTATATTCTTGGGCTATTGGTATTCTTGTACAAATTTTGGGCATATGGAAAGGGATTGTAAGGCATATAAAAAAGAGGACTCCAACCAGTTTCCCATAAGTAAATTTGAAAGACAAAATCCAATGTTCTTACGAAAAAAATATGCTCCATCATTTGTGTACAAAATTTAATTCTTCAAAGGCCATAGTGTTGGAAATATAGCTAGAGATTGCAAATTGAAGTGGGTTCCTAAACAATCTGAAGAGTCATCAACCAAGCAGGGAAAAAGAGACACAAAGGTTTGGAGAAGAAAGAAGATTGAACCAGAAAAAGATCATGTTGAATGTTCCTTGAATGATCAAGGAATCAATTCTTGTTGTTGATCAAATTAGGGCATCATAGGAAAAAACTATGTTCTAGTAAAGTTTAGCCTATTAAGAATAAGATCATGTGTACTGTTAAGGGGGGCATAGTGGAAGTAACTCTATGAAAAGAAGACCGACATGATGAAAAGGGGAGCAACATATTTATCGTGAAGAACTATCCTTGATGAAGAAAGGGAAAATATAACAAATGAAGTAGCATGATGGCATGTGAATTAATATGACAAGGAGAAGCATGATGATAGGGTGGGCACTTGATGAAAAAACATTGTCATAAAAAACACCCCATTTTCCATTTCGAAGGGGGAGAATATTTCCATCAACGAAAAAGAGGGAGTCTGTTGGTAAAGTTGTTATTGATGTCAATATGATGACAAACCTTTGGTTCCTAGATGCAAACCCTTGCGTTGTTGAAGATGATAACCCTGGGTGCCAAATGCATTGACGAAACCTTAGCATTGATTTGTTGAATATTAAAACCCTAGGTTCATGGAAAATATCTTGTTGAATTAAGCCCTAATATGCATTGATGAAACTCTAATATGATCTAAGCAAAGTATCGATAATTTTTTTTTTGTACCTAGAGGAATCGATAACTAGGTTAGTCTCCTACTGGCATGACATGGAGTCAATTCCAGCCATTACCACTATGCCTCTAGGGTCGATGGCATGTTCTTGTCTTCATAGATTGGGATAATTCAGGGGATTTGAACCTTGGATCTCTTAGTTTACACAATATTCCATATCATGGTGATCACCAATTGAGCTGCACCCCCTCCCCCCACCTCTCTCTCTCTCTCTCTCTCTCTCTCTATCTATCTATATATATATATATATATATATATATATATATATATATATATATATATATATATATATATATATAACTTTATTTCTTTTTGGTTTTTTACCTTTGGTTTGTGTAATATAGTAAATTGATGAAATGTGCTGATCTATGGGGTCGATCGACATATATTTGTAACATGCTTATCTTTCTCAAGATTTCACATGCATGCATTTGAAGTTGTTCCAAGTGGAGCCTTTCCTATGTGGTATGATCACCATACCCTTAAATTGGTTATGTATCAATGAAGGTGTGACAACCTTTCCCAATGCAATATGTTTTGAAATTTGGTGACT